>PVJH01033573.1:0-21445 GCA_004026705.1 Nesogale talazaci | reverse complement strand
CAAGGAAGCTGCACCTCCTCGAAGCTTTGCTTTCTCCTTGCTTGGAAGCAGCTGGTGGAGCTTGTGTGTCCCCTACAGCGAATGCTTGCTCCTGGCAGAGGACGCAGGACTATCTCTCTAGGGGTCTGACCAGCGTGCAGCTGCTTTAGCTAGGTCTCTGCCTCAACCTGTGAGCGACACCACCTGGGGGACGGTCAACCCATGGATCGTGGGTCACTAGAGTTTGAGGGTCCTTCAAGACCTGCTTCATCACCCTGCTGGGTGTGGACTTCACCAGCTTCACCACGCTGCTGGTGTGAGCTTGTGGCATCCCATTGGAGCCTGCTTCCCTACGCTCCTGAGCTCCTGACTGTTGGTGGCCTGCCCCGCGGTTTGCTGCCTGGGAGCAGGCTCTGCCTACAATACCCAAGCAAAGGTTCTTTGACCTTGGACCCAGTTGTCCTTGTGAATCAAAGGCATATTAATTATTTCATGGCAGTGAGTTGAACTGAGCTCTCTGTACGAATCAGCTGTTATATTCCTTCATGCTGTATAAACCTGTCCATATGTATATACAATCATAAGTGTCCTGGTTTTGCTTCCCTAGAGAACCCTGCCCAACCCAATTGGTAGTCTCAGATACACTGGGACGGCGAGTCACTCCACCGTCACTTCAGTGAATGCCACCTCAAATGCAAATGACACTCGTGGCCCATTTGTGCTGTAGAGTGTCCCGGGCGACCGGGCAGAGACTAACCTCTGGTGGAGATCACACCTGCTCGCCCTGTGCCCCTCACTTTCTGAGAGCACCCCCTCCCAATCAAGCACGTGGTCTTTGTCTGAGTCTCTGCATCTAGGACACCCCATCTGTCTTCTCCTCTCCCCCTCCCTTCGAACTACAAAGGGGGAGAGATTAGCACCGCAATTCTAAGAGCTTTGGGGCTATAGAAATCTCCAACGTGGCTATTACAGCAGTCACTAATATCTATTGATTTCCAGAGGGTCTCAAAGCTACACCTTAATGTCTCCTAACTCCAGCCAGACAATTGTCAAAGAATTCTTAACCTTAGCTGCACAGAAAGAGAAGAGCTTCGGACTGGGCACTGTTCTTGTCTCGCTCCTGGAGTCCCTGGGCAGCGCACGTGCTGGGTGCACTTGACTGCTCACCCAGCAGTTGGATGTCTGCGGAGGTGCCAGGGAAGAAAGGCCTGGTGCTCTGCTTCTGAAAATCCAGCCTCTGAAAATCCTGTGGAGCACACTTCTGCTCCGCTATTCATGGCGCTGCCAGCAACCTGAGTCGACTCAATGTCAGGTGTTCTTCTTTAAAAATGTTAGGCCCTTGCTAGATAGCCAGCACTTCTCTCAGCCTGTGAGGGGAGCAGGAAGACCTGGACCTGCCTTCCCAGGCAGCTGGGTTAATCAGACAGCTTTACACATGACGTCTTAGATAGCTTCATGGGGGAAGCTCTGAGGCTTGCTGCAGCTGCTATGGGCACTGCTTCAGAGAAGGGATTGCCCACTGAGACTGGAGAATTGGCAGGGGTGGAGGGCGGGGGTGGTACTCGGCTTCCCAGAGGAGGGGTGGCAGCTGGGCTCCGGTGGGTGATAAGAAGAGGACACTGAAGTCCTGGGATGCCAGACACAGATGCACCTGGGAGTCCCGGAGGGTGTGCTTCTAGGGAGGAAAGATTTCCAGTGGGATGGAGAGATTGTGTCGAGGCCCATCTCTGGGGAGTTGGTGCTGGATTCTGTGGGCAGACGGATGTGCATGGTTTCTTAAAAAGTAGTCTTTTGGATTACTGCAGGAAAAGGTCCCGGAGCCTGAGCAGTCAAAATGTGTGACTTCACCGAGGGCCAGACTGCGGAGCTCAAGGAGGCCTTCCAGCTGTTCAACCGAACAGGTGATGACAGCAAGATCCTGTACAGCCAGTGTGGGCACATGATGAGGGCCCTGGGCCAGAACCCCACCCACGCCGAGGTGCTCAAAGTCCTGGGGAACCCCAAGAGCAATGAGATGAATGTGCGGGTGCTGGATTTTGAGCACTTCCTGCCCATGCTGCGGACTGTGGCCAAGAACAAGGACCAGGGCACCTATGAGGACTATGTGGAGGGCCTTCGGGTGTTCGGCAAGGAGGGGAACGGCACCGTCATGGGGGCTGAGATCCGGCACATCCTCGTCACCTTGGGCGAGAAGATGACGGAGGAGGAAGTGGAGATGCTGGTGGTGGGGCATGAGGACAGTAACAGCTGCATCAACTCTGAAGAGTTCGTCCAGATGGTGCTGAGTGGCTGAGGGCAGCCCTCCCGGTGTTTCCAGAGTCCCATGCCTTTCCCCCTGTGAGACGGACTGTATGTAGTCCCCAGACCTCCTCACTGTCATAGCACCTCTCCCTCGTGTCCCTCTTGGATGATGTTTGCAGCAGCAGTCACCAAATAAACTTGCTCTTGTGCTCAAAAAAATACAAACAAACAAGTAAGTCTTTTGTAGAGGGGTGTGCGTATATGTGTTAGTCTGGGTAGACTAGAGAAACAAGTTCATGAACACATCTATGGATATAAGGGAAAGGCTTATATACGAGAGGAATGGAACATTGAGAAAGCATCCCAACCCAGTCCAGTCCAAGGTCAGAAGTCCAAGATTAGCCCACATGTCTGATATCAGTCTGTAAAGTCTCCTGATTCATGAAGTACGTGCAGAAGGATCCCGATGCTGGCAGGGGCCTCCCCATGGCTCCTCATTTCCATCAGCAGTATCCATTGGTGGTAGAAGCATCTCAACGCTGGCAGGGATCTCTCTGTAACTTCTTCAGCCCCAGAGGTCTGATTCCATCAGGGCAAGTCCATGTGGCTTTTCCTTCGGCTCCTCCAGTTCCTTGCAAGCTGCAACTTGTCTTGTCCATTGACTGTCTCCAAGAGACTGAGTCAAGTCTCTCTCTTCCAATTGGGCAATACCACAAGACTTCCTCGAATGATCAGGAGAAAGCCATGCCCACACAGGGGTCTCATTGGCTATCTCCAGATTGACAGGCTAGACTCCACCCCTACACTCCCAGTCATGCAGTTGACACATGAGTACCTGACAGCCACAGTACGAGAGAGAGAACAGGTTTGGGGGGTGGGGTGGGGGGCAAATTTCCTTTGGACAGCCAAGAACATCATCATCTCTCCTGAAAGATGGACTCCAGATAGGGAGGTATGGTCAACCAGGAATCAGGACCCAGACAACTCAGCCTCTTCCCTCAAGGGACTTGTCACCACTCCAGTCCAGCTCCCACTCCTAGAGTGTCCCCTGTGGAAAAAGTCTAAGGATCTGCCCACAGCACCAGAAGCAGGTCACCCTCCTCCCATGACTCTGGCCCTCTTCTTCACAGATCTCTTCACCCCCACGCCGGTGCCAGATGCTGCTTCCTGTAATACCTCTTCCAGCAGGTCATCTCCTCTAGAGGACATGCCCACCCACCGCCCGAGGGGTGCGGCTCTGCCCTCTGTGGATGAGCTCCCATCTCAGCCCCCTCGCCACCCCACCCACTCTCTGGTTGAGTTTCTCACCCACAGGTCTCTGTTACAGCCAAGCTGGGCATGAGCAGTGCAGACAGCTTGTGGGTCCTGGCTTTGTTTGTTTGCTTGGTTCAACAGATATATGTGTTTTTTTTTTCCTCTCTCTGACAGAATTCTGCACTCCTTTCCAGCACGGATTCAATTTGATCCATTTGCCTCAGCGCCTCCACAATGCTCCTCTCCCGAGTCCTAGGGGCCTCTCTACATAGTTGTAGTCTTTGTAGGGGGATTGTCTGCAAAGAGGGCCACCAGCTGAGCAGAGTTCCCTCCACACCCTCGGCCAGGTCAGAGACCTCCTGGCCTGCTTGTACCCACCGAGCAGGAGGGGTGTGTGCTGTGGCCGCGGTAGCGTCTGACCTTGGGAGACCTGTTAGCTTCCTGTCCCAAAGTCTTGGAACTCTGAGAAACCAGGTAAAGAAGGCGGCGGACTCTGCTGAAGAGAGTGAGGGGCCAGAAAGCCAGGAGAGGAGGGAGAGAGACAGAGACTGAGACCTAGCCATGCCAGCTGTGAAGCCACCTGCGTCAGCTGCCCCAGCCCCACCCTGTTGAGCTAAGCCATCCCTCCCACCCTGCCGAGTCCAAAGTGCAGAGTCAGGTGTAGATAGAACCAGTGAGGGGCCCGAACCCACCGAGACCATCTGGTTTTCTCGGGTCTCTCAAATGCCTGCCTGGGGCAGGGGGTGGCCGGACTGCTTTCCCACCACTCTTTTCAGTGGGAAACATGGGCGCTTACCTTTCCTGAGGGGTTTTAGCCTGACACAGCTTCCAGGGTCCTCCGGCTGTATTACGACAGATCGTTGTTTGAAGCAACGAAGTTTTGGAGTGATATGTTATAGGTAACCAAAGACCTTGGCACTCCTCTCCCTCACAGGGAGTTGGGCCTAAGGAGACCGGCCACCAGGGGTTGCCAGGGGCAGTTCTCGTATTAGCACCAGAAGTCCCACCCCCTGGGTGACCCCTCAGACAACAACAACAAAGGCCAAACTCACTGCTGTGGAGTAACTCTGACTCAGCCACTCAACAAATCGGATGGAAGAGATCTGCCTCTGTGGTGTCCGCAGCTTGGCCTCTCTACGTCTTGCTTCCGGGGAGCGGTTTCCAACTGCTGGCCTTGTGGTCAGCAGCCAAACTCGAAGTCCACCATGTCACCAGGGCTTCCCTGATGGGTTTCCTTGCTAGGGAACATAGGCCAAGGACCAAAGGAAGGGGAGGCTTTGGGAGCCCTCTCCTGGCTCTGCACCCTGGCTCTGCCCTTCAGCGTCCACAGTTGACGGCTAGAGGCCCAGGTGTGTGCCCAACCCCTCCGGATGTGCCCCAGGGGATCCTCTCCCGGTGTGTGGAAAAATGGAGTGACCAGGTCATGGCATTTCCCCAGAGCTCTTTGAAGCCCCCTCTGGCTGTCTTGGGCAGTGGTAAACATTCCCAGTTTATTGATGAATAAAGGCAGGCCTGGGTGGGCGGGGCAAGGTTCAGGGATGGGCCAACCGTCCATGCCTAGGAAGATGTGAATGGAGCCTGGTCATCATATCCCTGGGCCCTGGCTGAGTCCAGAGCCCCTGACCCTTTGTGAGATGCGTGGCGTGACTCTGTTTAGGCCACGGGCCCTCTCTCCTCCCCCTCCCCCTCATCTGCCAAATGCAGATAACGATAGGTTGTGGCGCGTGGTTTGTCACATGGGGCACCTCACACTTGGTGTGGCAGTTATGTGCTTCTGTAATTTCATGATTGAGATGTAGGGGTGGATTCTGGCCTGCTAATCTGGAGATAGCCATTGAGTAGCCAATGAGGCCTCTGTGTGGGCCTGGCTTTCTCCTGAGACTGCTGGGAAATCTCAAGCTATTTCCCTCGTAGACATGAGAAGCTGTTTCTCCTCAGTTATTGGGAGTTTCTCAGAGACAAGGAACGACGCACAAGACAAGATGGCAGCGTCCCAGGAGCTGGAGGAGCCGGTGGAGAATTCACACAGCCTTACCCTGATGGAACCAGATCTCTGAAGTTGGCGAAGCCACATGGAGAGCTTCGCCAGCGCTGAGTTGCCTCTACCACCACTGGGTGCTGTTGATGGACCCTGAGCCCTGGAAGAGAGGAGCCAGGACTCTGCACCCACTAGCCTGTGACTTCATGAGTTGGAAGAAGATTTTATAGACTGGTATTGGGCATATGGGCTAATATCGGACTTACGACTTTGAACTGGACTGGGTTGGGATGCTTTCTTAATGTCCTATTCCTCTGTATATAAACCGTACCCTTATATCCATTTGCATGTCTTTGAATTGTTTCTCTAGTCTACCTGGACTAACACACTTGGTCTGGGGATTGAGCATCTGCCCATGAAATGCTGGTTCCCCTTTTCCGAGTGTGACAGAGAAGCCACACCCAGCCAGCCTGTGCCAGGCTCACCCAGCCAGAACTCCCCGAGACCACGGTCCTGCTGCTATCATGGGGGCCCCCCTTGTATCTGATTCTGCTCTCAGAGACCCCCATCAGGTGGGGAGAGATGATGGTGTGGGGTCCTTGCGTGCTGCGAACGGCCCCATCTCCAGCAGTCCCACACATCTTACCCGGCACCCCACCCCCATGACGTTGAATGCCAAGAAGAACGTGGATGGGGTGTGTTTCTTATAGAAAATCCCAAAGAGGGAAACTAAGCCATCTGATATTGGGATGCTTCTTCAGGAGGAAACACAAGAGAGGACTACCAAGGTTTTATCACGTTTACCAAAAAAAAAAAAAAAAGAAATCCAGAAGACAGGAGCAGAGTGTTTTCCTTTACTGGCCATGCCCCACCTCTCTCCGAGGGGGTCGGTTGTTATTCCTGTTCAGCCAGACTATGGGCTGTGGACAACGGGAATGCGAGTGAAAACCCATTGCCAACGAGGCTGGGGGCAGATGCTGTGCAATGGGGGGTCATCGGGTTGGTTCTGACTCAGTCACCCTGTGCATGACACAACCACCAAACCCTACCCTGACCCGCGCTATCCTTACAATCGTTCTTCCGTTTGAGCCCATCACTTCAGTCACTGTGCCAGTCCGTCTTGTCCCCTTTTGCCCCTTTATCAAGCATGATGTCCTTCTCCTGGGACTGGTCTCTTAGAACAGGTCCCAAGTATGTGAGATGGCGTCTCCTGAACCTGACTTCTAAGGAGCATTCTGGCTGTACTTCTCCCAAGATGGGTACCCTAAAAGAAAACCACCGGCCACTTCAAGGAGAAAGGAGTGACAGTCTTGGAAACTCACAGGGGCAATTCTACCTTTTCCTAGAGGGTCATGATGTGTCAGTCACTCGGTGGCAGGGAATTTGGGTTGGTGTGATGGTACACCTGGAAGCCAACCCCAAACAGGCCTAATTTTTTATGGAAAAGGATGCGAGGGGGTTGATAGGCTAAAGAAAGATCTGAAGTTATCCCAGGCTTCAGGGGCTGATAGGCCTGGATTTTTAAATCACGTCTAATCTCACTTCAAGACTTAAGGTGGGCCTTTCCCCCGCCCCCCCCCCCACCCCCATCCCCAGGTAGAGTTTGATTAGCATAGAACTTCACTTCTTGACCTTGACCTCCACATTTGTGAGAAGCCATAAAGGCATGGACTCACGAGGTTCACAAGGGACAGAGAAGGCGGCTGGCTCACACGGGGAGAGGGGAGGGACCAGGCACTGGAGAGGTGCTTTCTCAGTGAAGGACAAGAAAGTGGGAGCCAGCAGCTGGTTAAGGATGCCCGTGACTACAATTACATAGGGAAGGGACTGTTCGTGTGGGGGAGGGGGAGGGGAGCCTAACCGGTCCAGAGCGGTGAACATCAGGGGGAAGATGAGGAGCTGGAGAGTGGCCCTTGCATGAACATACCCTCTGGGGAAGGGAGGTCCGTGGAGGACGGCAGAGATGGCACTCGGCAGTTTGAGGAGCAGAGGGCATTGGGAAATGTGACTGGTGGAGGTGAGGAGTGGGGATCAAGAGGATGTTGTCAAGGCAACCACAACCCCCCCTGATGTTTCTCCCCTTTTTGAGTTGTAAGGCAGAGGCCAGAGCACAGGTTCAATGCAGTGGCACCCCACTAGCAAGCAGTCCCCGGTGACACTCGTGTGCAGGGGAGTCTGGGTCTTGTGCATGCACTCTGGCTCAAATGCAGACTCTAATGCCCGGGTGGTTGGGTGGTGCCACTAATGCCAATCATGCCACCATACTCACTGGAGGTTCAAGTCTACCCAGAAGTGCTTTGGAAGCAAGGCCTGGTGAACTAATTCTGAGAAACAGTAGTTGCCAACCCCACCGAGCAGAGTTCTGCCCTGATTGACGTGAGGTTGGCAGAGTCTGAACGGACTCACTGGCATCTGGCAGGGGTGGTGCTTTCCCACGGGCCGCAGGGGAATCAAACAAGCTATGAAGGGCCGAGCTCCGGGGCCCACGCCAGGGCCTTTCTCCCGCCTTCATCCTGAGTGGTGGCGGCTTTGCCACTTGCCATATTGTTGCTAGTGGCGTGGGTCTGTCATCTCTCTTCAGGGACATGGGAGGAGAGTCCCGGCAGGGGGCTGGCTCCCGAGGGGGAGAGAGCAGAGAGAGATGGACTGTGGGTGGATCACTCGTGATTGAGGCACAGGATCGAGCCTCTTTGAGCTCCAGTTCTTCTCTCCTCTAACACACAGGCGCTGTTGGGTAAGCTTTGGATTGCTGACAGCAAGACGGGAGGTTCAAACCTACTCCCTACCCTGTGGACGAAAGGTGAGGCTGTCTGCTGCTGTAAAGATTGACAGCCTTGACCTTTCACTCCCAGACTTTAAACCTATTATCTAGCCATGCTACTCAAAACACCCTCATATTGCTACAACGGTAGACAAAGACCAATGGATGAAGACCTAGAAATGCAAGCGAGGACCTCCAGGAGCCTGGCTTTTCATGGAGGACTGAAACGCTTGACGTGAAGAAGAAATGTGGTGCTGGGAAAATCGGACCTCTACCTGCAAAGGAATGAAACAGGACTCATCGCTTACACCTTATACATAAAACAACTCAATATGGACTAAAGACCGCGACATAAATGCTAGAACCATAATGAACATCAACGGAGCAATAGGTATAAGTTTATGGGCTCTAATGCGACCCATAAATACACTACTGACCATAAAGAAATATATCCCCACCATCAAAGACACCATAAGGAACTGGGACCCTCTAAAATGATGACCTTGGGGCTGAGGCCCGGTGGTGTAAGTGGTTGAGTGTGGGACTGCGGCCCATGGGTTTGGCAGTTCAAATCCAGCGGTGGCTCTCAGGAGCAGCACTGGGTAGCGCCCACGACCACCAGAGGCAGTGATGCCCCCCAAAATAAAAAGATGACCTTTTTGCACGTTGAAATGGCTTCATTAAAAGAATCAAATCAAATTTTAAAAGCGTGAAGGCGTATAGCAACCCAGACCCTTACCCCTCAAATCTACACGCTGGATCCAGGAGCTATAAAAGGAGGAACAGCAAACCTGAAGTGGGCGTGGATTCTTTAATGATGTACAAGTTCATTACACACAAACAAGCAAAGAAGATGTACAGCCTTGGACACCGTCTGCAGTGCCACTCTCCGTCAGAGCAGACTGGGTTGCAGGGGGGTTGGTTTGGGGACAGTCCTTGAGAAGGATCCTGGTGAGGGCAATGGTGATTGTACTCTCCTGCTCCCTGGAATGCTGGCTGAGCAAACCCACCCTGCAGCCCTGCTGAAGGAAGGCCTGGTGAGTCGCTCCCTCCTGTAAAGACCATCGCCCACTGCCCTCAGAGATCTCTGGAGCAGGCTTTCTGTCTTTGGACGTGGAAAAGGAATTTCCCTGAACCTGACAGCCTCAGAAATAATTAGCCCAATGGCAACCCAGGTGGGTGTGATTTGGCCCTGGGTTTGGTGCAGCTCCTTCACGGGTACTGTGAGCCCAGGGGAAGCGGATGCTTAGCCTTGCTTGACCCACTGCCATGGAGCAGATTCTGACTCATGGTGGGTCCATAGGACACAGCAGAGCTGCCTTGGGGCTTTCTGGGATGGTAAATCTTCACGGGAAGAAGAAAGCCTCTTCTTTGTCCTTCAGAGAAGCTGCAGGGTTCAAACTCCGAGGTATGGTTAGCGAGCAAACACTTAACCCACCACACCACCACACACAAACCAAAGGCTGCCATCGGACCAATTCTGACTCATGACGAGCCTGTACCTAGGGTAGAACTGCCTCTGGGGATTCCCAGACTGTAACTCCTCAGAAAGCAAGTCTTGTCCTTCTTCCAGGGTGGGTGCTGCTGCTGGCTTGAGACTATGGACTGTGCAGTTTGCAACCCAAAAATGTAAGCAGGGCTCCTTAATGCTTGCATTCCAACCCCCCACCCCCCACCCCCAAACTCACCACCGTTGAGTGAGGCCGACAATTAGGGACCCTGTAGGACAGGGGAGAGCTGGCCCTGGAGACAGCCTGCAGTAGTTGATCCCCAACCAATGGCTTGGAGCACGGAGCTAAGTGTGGAGACACTGCTCAGTGACTAGTCTTGGCACTGGATTTCTCCAAGGCCCAATCCCGTCCCTAGGCGTGTCTGGTAGTTACATCATTTCTCACCAAGTGTCTCGGGGTGGAGTCTAGCCTGTCAATCAAGTCAAAGCCTGATGGCACCTTCTCATAAGGAGGGTCCTGGGAGCCTCTCCCTCTCTTCTGCCTTCACCTTCCTGTGGACAAAGCCACATCGAGACCGGTGAGAGCCCTGGAGATGCACCCATGGCCATTGGATCCACGGGACTTTGCACTCACCAGTGATGCTCCTTCCTTCTGCATTACCACGTGTGGCTGTGTGAGTCACAAGAGGGACTATGGATGAGTATCGGACTTAAAGACTTGAGTTGGACTGGACTGGGATGTTTTCCTGATAAATAATACTCTTTTAGATATGTGTGTCCCTGGATTTGTTTCTCTAGTCAACCTGGCCTATTCCAGTGTGAGGCCACTTTCCAGGGTTTGTGATGCACGCCAGAACTGACTGCCCACATCTGTGAGCGAGATGTCCTCTTAGACCAGGCTCCAGCAGGTAGGACAAAGGGCTCTGGCACAAATAACTCCCCCCTGCCAGAGGGTGCACACGCTCCTGACAAGTCCCTGGAGGAAGGTCTCCCGGGAGAATGAGGGGTCTCTGCTGGTATTCCATCAACCCTCACAGCACCTCCCCTCTGAGCTGCTCACCTCCTTCATCAGACCCTGCTCTGACAGGGAACCCAAGACCCAAGAGTGGATGGGAAATGAGAACACACTTTGCCAGAGTCACCAGAGATGAAAGGAAACCCCCAGGCAGATGTTTCACACCGTCATTAGCACTCACCAGGCACTGGCGACACCAGCTCTCAGCCACCCTCTGATCCCAGACCCCGGGAGCCACACTGTCTAGAGGGGACCAGGCCAGAGCATTAGAGGAGTGAGGCCATTTGTCTCTAAGGCCTTTAGAAAACCCTGGGCCACTCTTCTCCTGCCCTGCTGGATAACACCCTGCTTCCCCAGAAACCTGGGCAGAGTCAGCCCTCACTGCAGGAGTGGCCTCCTGGGTGACAAGTGGACTCTTGACTAGAAGACAGTTGGAGGCAGTTTGTCGCCAGGAAGAGTCCAGGAAAAGCCTTGGGAAAGCCCAGAGAGCAGTTTCGAGGTCTCCAGGTCATGATGCGTCAGAAGTGACAAGATATAGATGGTGCTGAGCCCCTCTGCTGTGTCACTGGCAGAAGTCATTTGATAATAATAAAGTACTGACGTGTGTGAGTGAGTGTGTGTGTGTGTGTGTGTGTGTGTATCCATTTGCTTTGAAAAGCAGGTGATCGCTAGGTGCTTTGAAATCAGTTCCGGGCCCCCTGAACATCAGGGCACAAAGGGGCTGGCCCCTGAGGGGTCCTCACCACTGGGGACATGTTTGAGCCCCACAGGAGCGCTGGCGGTGTAGTGCTTGCAAATTGGGCTGCTAACTGCAAGCTCAGCCGTTCGAAACCACAAGCCGCTCCCCAGGACGAAAACGGGGCTTTCGACCCCATAGAGTTAACAGTCTCAGAAATCGACAGTGCTACCCTGTCCTGTGGGGGCGCTCTGAGGGGCACCCACTCGATGGCAGTGGCTGGTTTGGGGCTCGTGGCAACACCTGTGACCCTCCATCTTGTTCAGGATGGTCCTCCTGTCCACTCAGATGGCTAGATTAATAGTTAGGTGTGTGGAGCTCATGCTCTCAAAACAATGCCTCTCTCCCTTGCAGAAATATTTTCTTTCTTTAGTTTTGTTGTGTGATTGGTAAGCTTGTTGTGCCAACATGGCCAGAGAAGAGAGGTGGGTCTGTTGTGACAACACAGCCAATGAACACAGGAGCTCAACTGATGGGTGGAGACAGAAATGGCTCAGTGAGCTCCGCATTGCCCTCTTGCTCTCGGGTCTTCGGACCAGCCGGCTGCCTTGTTGGTCTTGTGCCTCGATCTCCAAACGATACCACCCATGGGACTGTGCTGCTGTGAGTGGAGGGTCCTTCAAGCCCTGATTCGCCTCGCTCCTGGAATATACATCTCTTGAGCTGGGGACTGTTGGACTCTGTCATCTGGCTGACTGTTGGTGACCTGCCTTGCTGTTTGCTGCTTGTGGCCAGATAGTCTGAACTGCTCTACAGAGGACTACTCAGCGGCCCTCAAGACTCCAAGGACTGCCAGTGTATTAGTTGTCTCATGCAAGTGAGTTGCACCGAGCCATTTGTACTGCTTTGTAGATTAGTTAACTGTTTATTTCTTATCTTATATATCCTTCTATCTATATGAATATATAAAGAGAATTACTAGTGTCCTGGTTTTGTTGTCTAAAATACTTTTCGAGTCGTGAAGAATGTGACCAGCCGGGCCCCAAGTTCCTGAGTCAGTGGCATGGAGGAAGCGCCGCCATCTGAGAACTGCAGGTTCCAGTCACTTCTCTGCTCCCAGGGGACGGAGGCAGCCCACCTTCGAGAACCCCGGGTAGGGCGAGGCAGAGGCTGCCCGAGAGTATATGCCTGCTCCAGGCCCGCCAGTGGTTTGCAGGCATGGGGCGGTACTCGGCTTGTTCTTCGTGGTCCTCCACTTAGTAAGTGCTTGTGACAAACCTGACCCTGTCCTCGTTTTGCTATTAACTGCGGCCAAAGCCAACTAGGAGAACAGACCCGCTGCTCCTGGGAACTCACTGGGAGCTACCGAGCCAATGGGAGTGGGGGGTGGGGGGACATTGCCAAGCAGTCGGGAAGGGACTGTTGAGAATCGAACAGATCTCTGAAGATCCAGCAGCATCTGTGCCTGGCAGGGGAGCACAGGAAGACACTGTCCCTGTGCTGTGGGGGAGTGCCTGGCTTTGCTCTAAGGTCAAGCTCCCACCTGCAGCTGGGGCCGGCCAGATGCATTTCCTAGAGGCCCACCAGGGCTGGACAAGTCAGACCAGCGCCAGAGTGACTGACCGCTCCCTTGGGACAAACACCAGTGGCTGGTGTCCAACCTTCCCCTCACCCTGGTCACCCCCTCAGAACCTGCAGAAAGGAGGCCTCGGGGAGCCTCAGAGGCCTTGCTTAGAAATGGGTGCAGCTTCTTGGTGGGACTGGATCTCCCAGAGGGAGATGAAGCAGTTACCCCCGCCAAGAACTAGCTGAGCCAGGTGCCCCTGGAAAAACATGAGTATTGACGGCCTTCTATTTAGACATCTATGCGGAGGGAGTGGACTCCGGCACATCTTTAAAAACAATATATTTTTTTCCTATTGAAATTTCAGCTTTGTTTCTCTCTCTTCCAACTTTATTTCCTCTAGAGGTGGAAAACACGAGCCATGAGCAAACAGGAGGGGAGGGACAGAGAGGGAGTGCTGCACGGAAGGGTCCTGATCCAGTAGGGGTTTTTCTAAGAGCTGTAAGATAAGAGCCCCAATGAAATGATTTACAAAAAAAACAGTCCTGTTTTGCTAGCTCTGTGTCTTTCTCTCTCTTTCTTTTGACACCTCCATTTAAAAGAAATTACTTAGACATCGGACAGTTATATGACCTGACAAAATAATAATAATAATAATTTATAAATTACCAAAAGTCCGTGAGGGAGGGGGTGTGGGGGAGGCAGGGAGAAAATGAGGGGCGGATACCAAGGGCTCAAGTAGAAAGACAATGTTTTGAGAATGAAGATGGCAACACATGTACAAATGTGTTTGACACAATGGATGGATGGATTGTGATAAGAGTGGTATGAGCTCCCAATAAAATGATTAAAAAAAAAAAGAAATTACTTAAACCTGGTCTGCCCTTCTGGGAGTCCTGGTGCCACAATGGGGTGTTCAGTGAGCTGTGAATCACAAGGTCAGCAGTTTGAACCCACCAGGTACTCCCTGGGGCGAAGATGAGGCTTCTCCTCTCATAAAGACCGACAGTCTCAGAAACACACAGGCACTTCACGTCTGTCGTATGAGCCAGCACCCATGGGGGTGGGTTTTTGAGTCTGGTCTGCCCTCTGACTGCCGACCTGAGACACCAAGATCTATGACACATGTTTCACTTGAAAAATGTGCATCTATTTCCTCTTTAATAATAATAATAGTAACAAACTTAAACAGGTGTAAAAAAAAGAAAACATCACTTAGTATTCCACCATGCAGACACGAACGCTGCTCGTGGGTGGCTGTTCCTTTTCTTGTTTGGGGGACACAGAGACACACACATGCACACACGTGTTGGGGGGTAGTCCTACACCTTTGTGGACGTTGTTTTGTAACTCAGTTCCCTGCCCCCCATAAGAGAGCATCACCCACACTTCCTCACCCCATCGAGGCCCACCACACCAGTCTTTAATGGACGGAGGGCATTCCTGTATGCCAATGGAGCATCATTGATTTTGGAAATCTTGGAAATCTTGCTTTGGGTCCAAGCTTTTTTTTTTGGGGGGGGGGGCATCAATGCCCTCTGGTGGTGGCAGTAGGAGGCCCAGCCTTGCTGCTGGATTTGAACGTCCAACCCAGTGGGCCGCAGTCCCGCGCACAACCACTATGCTACCGGGGCTCAGCCCGGGTCCAACCTTTTTCAATGAATATAGAAGCAGGCTCTGGCAAGCAGCCTTCGAGCTAAATATCACCGCTTCTTGATTATTTTGAAAGACTCCCTTTTCTGGCAGGAAATACAAGGTCAAGCAGAGGCCTGCGTGTTTTTGAACCTGGGGTTTGTGACGGTGAGCGGTCATTCAGAGAGGCCAGTGCTCTTCCTTTACCAGGACCGGCCGCCTCTGTAGGGTCTGCTTCTTCATGCATGCAGGCACAGTGGCCTCTGCAAGTTGGAAATACCCTGACATGCATGGGTTGGCTTTTTCCTGGGTGGTTTTATGTCTTCCCTATGTTTTTCATGGTCAATGGGCGAGTTAGATGATGAGAGATGGGAGCTCTTGGGCTCCCCCTGGACAGAGTCGGCAACCTCCTGGTCCCACAGCTGCGGCCCATTCAATCCTTCCATGTCTGGCTCTTGGGTGACCGAACAATGGACAGGGTGAGAGGCAGTGATGCCTTCTAAGCGGGAAGTGTCCTCTAACTGGGGTGCCCCCAGCAGGGAGCCTGAGGGGCCAGGTGCCCAGGCATCATGCAGGCTGGGGTCAACCAGCGAGCCATCTCCAGCAAGAGAAGCAGTGGGCGTTCTGTGATCCCAATATCCTGAAAGGAACAAGGACAGACAAGAGCAGGACAAGAGGGGGAAAGGGGACATATTCCTGACAAGCAAATTAAGGCTAGGCGAGTGAGATGAGTCCGAAGGGATCCAAGAACCAGCCCTGGATTAAGTGCAGCAGAAACCCAGGGATTTCCCAGGACTTTGCTGTTAGCCCCTCATCTTTCCTTAGAAGTTCCCCCCACACCATCTGGAAGGATTGGCTGAGCCAAATGGACTCCTGTCACACTTTTCATGAACACACACACACACACACACACACACACACGTGAAAGGTCACTGATGGAGGATTTCAAACATGGCGTTTTCAGAGAATCACAACATCGAGATACTGTCGTTCTCCTGTGCAGTAGGCTGTTACAAGACCAGCAGATCGACACCACCAGATGCTCTATGGGAGAAAGAGGAGACTTGGCTGACAGGCAAGGCTGTTCCTCTGGGGACAAGAGTGTGCCTGACCCAAGCCGCGATATTTTCAACTGCCTCTCCTGACAGTGAAAGTTGAACAATGAAGGAGGAAACTGAAGAAGAATCGATGATGGTGCTGGAGGAGAATACGGAAACTCCCACGAACTGTCAAAAGAACCAACAATCTGTCTCAGAAGAAGTAGAACCACAGGGCTCCTTAGAGGCCAGGATGGCGAGGCTGCATCTTGCGTACTCTGGCTGTGCTGGCAGGAGAAGGAGGTAGAGAGGCGGTGAAAGAGAGGAAGGCCCTGGACAAGATGGCCTGACACTGCAGCTGCATCGCAGGGCTCACTCGGGTAGAAGATCAGCTGTGAGGACATGCAGGACCAGGCACCCTTGGGCCCTGAGGGTTCGGACCCCACCCAAGAACCCAGAGACGATAGGTGAGAGGAAACAGCCTGGCGCTTCATATTTCATAGGGATTAGCTTGTGATCGTTATTTCGAGTCTTAGAGAGAGGTCGGTGCACCTGGGTCTAAGCTGAAGCGTGACATCCTCACAAGGGTGAGGTGACTGCTTTAACTGAACAGCTGAAGATCAACTCTCAGGGCTTTTAGCAGCCCTGGTAACAGGACGCCAACCACCGTCAACCACCGGCCCGTGGTTGCCATCCATGGCCTGGTCCTCTGGCCACCCTGTGGCCATGAGGCAGGGGCTCAGTCATCACCCTTCTTTACCGAG
Source organism: Nesogale talazaci (assembly GCA_004026705.1). Taxonomy (NCBI): domain Eukaryota; kingdom Metazoa; phylum Chordata; class Mammalia; order Afrosoricida; family Tenrecidae; genus Nesogale; species Nesogale talazaci. The sequence continues at coordinate 5,094 of PVJH01033573.1, read as the reverse complement.
GTCTTCTGACATCGATCATCCCACACCATTCTACAGCGTGGCGGGGTCCCAGAATTCACAGAACTCACCGACGAGACTCCCGCTTAAGGTTTTGGTTTAAGATACACATGGGCCTCTGAGCTGGCAGAGCGGGTGGATTCCAGGGGTTGCTTCTCTGATTCATCAGAAGAGAGGGACTGAAGAAGAGGCCTCGCCCAAATGAGGAATTACACCTACCTCCCAGGATGCGGGTCTGCTTCTGGGCTTGCTTTCTCCCCACCTGGCGAACCCACCTTTCCGCCGGGTCCACTGGGCGTTTCTTGCTTGCTTGGGACAATGGGGATGTCACAAAGGCATGCGGGCCTGGTTCCCGTGTGACTCTCCCTCTCATGCTCAGATTGGAGGCGGGGGAGGGAGGGGTGAGGAGATCGGAGGGTTTCCACGACGTTGACCCTTCTCTCTCACTTTTAAAAACCTCACTTTGTTTATTGACATATATTCTTTTGCTTGGGGCTCTCAGACATAACGAAGAACCCTATTCTAGGTCACTGTCCTGCCCATCTCATCACATCAAGGACAGTGTCCCATGAAACTTGTTCAGGGGGGTTATTAGGGAAGCCAATGGGCCACGAAGACATCAGGTCAGAAGCAGCAAACTGTAAGGGGACTGTGTCAGTCTGGGTAGACTAGAGAAACAAATCATAAGCATTCATATGTGTCTAGGAAGGAGCTTTATATACAAGAGCAATTATACATTAAAATATCTCAACCCAGTCCAGTCCAAGGTCAAAAGTTCGATGCTAGCCCATATGTCCGATACCAATCTATAAAGTCCTCTTCACACTCACAAAACACATGCAATGACACCGCATGCAGGAAGTTCACAGGCCAGTAGGTAGAAAGTCTTTGAATTCAGTGGCGTTGTAAACATCTCAGCGCTGGTGGGGGTCTCCGCACAGATTCTCCCAGGGCTGCATCAGGGTGGGCCCATGTGTCTTGTCAGCTGCTTTGTCTCCCAGGGGGTGAGCCGGGAGTCTCCCACCAACAAGGAGGAAGCACCTCCAGATTTCCCAGAATTCTCAGAGGAGAAGGCCACGCTCACACAGAGGCCTCATTGGCTAGCTCAAGAGTGACAGGCTTGACTCCACTCTACACTCCCAATCATGAAATTGACACACGAGTACATGACTGCCACAGGGGTTGACTCAGAATCCTGGGGGATGGCGGGCCCCCACTGGCCTGGCCAGGGCTGCCCTGCCTCTGGTTGTCTTCATTCCTGCATTCATTCTCCCACGTAGCTAGCGTACAGTGCACATTTCTGTGGGAGAAGTCCTTGGGAAGTGCATATGGTTAGCGCACTCAGTGACCAAGAGACAGGTTGGAGGTTGAAGTCCACCCACAGTGCCTCAGAAGAAAAGCCTGGTGCTCTGTTCCCACCAAGAGCACACTCAGCTCTGACACACAATGGAGTCCACGGAGCAACTAGTTCGTGGGCACCACATGTTGTACTAACCACTAAACTGAAGAAACCTGGACCCTGGCTTTGAGATGCCCATAGTGCACCCGCACATTTCCATGTTGTTGCTCTTTAATGGCGTCCACATTCCCATCGGAGACTGCCAGAAACCTGCCCTTACTGATGTGGGGAGAAGACGCATGCATCTATGTATGTTTGTGTATGGGTGTGCATGTGTGTGCACGTGCAAGTGCATGCGAGGAGTTCTGAGTTCTAAGTCCTTGGGTCCAGCAGTACCCACCCTTTCTGAGCACATGCTATGTTCCAGTACCAGGCCCCAGGCCAGTTCCCGAGGGCCATAGAGCCCAAGGCACTATCTAGGACTGACTGTTCTCATTCTGCTGACAGAGAAACTGAGGCCCAGGGAGGGCACTCACTAGCTCATGGCCATCCTCTCCCCGGTGTCCAGTCCAAGAGTTGAATATTCCATACGGGTTCCTCCGCTGTCTGAACGTACAGCGTTGTTTTCTAAGCCGAATGTGCATAAAGCAAAGAAGCAAAATGTCGTGACTCCATGTGGGGGAGAAAAAGTTCTGTGTATTCCCAGACTCCCAAAAGATACTCAGGTAACCTAACAGGACCCTCCCATGTGGCGCTCACAGGTACACTTCAAAACCCTTGGCTGACTTGGTGAGGGGCATGCTGGGTGTAGTTCCAGGAGAAGGCTCTGGGTGGCGCCACTGAGGCTGGACTGCTCACTTTGCCTTGATCGGTGAGAGCAAGAATCCTCTTAGGAATTCTTAAACTGTGGACCGATGGAGGTCTTTCATAAAGGCAACGGTCTGGTGATCAGGACTACCTGCCCTCGTGATGGGTGACCAGCCCAGCTAAACCACATCGGTGTATGTGTGGGTGGCAAGGCCTGGGGATGGAGATGCCTGGGCCGGACGGCAAGCAGATGGCCCTGATCTCTGGGGCCATATAGCATGTGTCCTGCTGCTTGGCTGCCTGGACTCCGAGTGTGGTACTCAGCTCACCCGCTAGTCTTCCTGGGAGCCTTCCCACTGCCTCTGGCCCCATCCAGAGCCTTGTGGCCGGTGGCAGCTACATAATCTCCTGTCAACTTGCGAAGGGGCAGAGTCTAGCTTGCCCATCAGGTGGCAGCTTGGTGACCTCATTTGGAGGCGCCACGGGGTTAAGTTGCTCACTGGAGGTCAGACCCAGACAGACTTCTCTTGACTCCCTGCGAGATCTTCCTGCTGCCAAGCCACACGGAGCTCCGGATAGAGCCGGAATCCTGGAGCTGGAAGAGCCACGTCGAGACCCGCACCGGCGCTGAGAAGCTTCCGCCGTCACAGGATCCGTAAGACTTGCTCCATTGGCCTGTGATCGTTCTGTGTTTGGCCTCATGGCATGTGTTGCGTGAGTCTGAAGAGGAATGTATAGGCTGGGAGCCAACACATGGGCTACTATCAGACTTACGGACTTGATCTGGACTGGGCTGGGCTGTTTTCTTAATATACCATTACTCTTTGATGTAAAGTTCTCTCTTCCACACAGATGAGTTTCCCTGGATTTGTTCCTCAAGTCAACCCAGATTAGCCCATGGTTTGTGGCCTGGTCTGTCACACAGGGCGGGCTTGGGCCTGGCAGTGGCATTCCAGCAGGGATGAGGTCACCCAAGAAAACAGGCTGCATGGGGCGCTGCTGGGTCTGCGTCACTGCAGATCTTCTTGGCAGATCACACAAGCAGGAAATGCCCCATGAAGTTGTTGTACCCAGGCTCAGGGTGCTGGACCCCCAGGGGTCTTGGGGGGAGGAAGACCCATCTCCCCCCTCCCTGAGGAGAGGACACATTAGCAGACCATCAGGGTGGAGGGCTGCACTTCTTGACCTAAGTGGTTCCTTTGCTTCCTTGGGCCCCTGGGAGGAGTGGACGGTCTCTCTTCTGGCCCAGCAGCCCCAGCTCCCCAGGTCCTGCCTCTGACCCTACCCTGCTAGGCCCCACCTAGTTCGGCTGGCCTGCCGTTCCATGGGGAGCAATTAGTAATGAATTCAGGCACCTCCCCCTCCCCTGGGCCTTGTTTTTCTCATCTGTAAGGTGGGGTGTGGGGACAGAGGTATAGCGTCAGTTGGGGGTGCTCTGTCCTCGGAGGAGAGGGGCAACCCTGAGCCCGGGAGGTCGGGCATGGAAGTGGACGCCTGTCCTCAGATGTCCCTGAATGGGGACGCACCCCAGGGAGGTTGGCCCTTCACAGGCTGGAGCCACCTAACAACCTCTGCATGTTTGAAGGTCACCAGGAAGTGACACAGAGGCCGCTGGCATGGTGCCCAAATGCCCAGTTGGCCCAAGTTCTGCAGCTCCAGCAGGAGTGGGAAAGGACAGGGCCAGCCTGCCCCTGGGAAGAGAGGTGCTGCAGAGCCAGCTCAGGCTCCCCCTCCCTTTGTAGCCTCCTGGCGTCCTAGGACGGTCAAGTCCCTGGGCGGGGGATGTCCAGGGCGGTGGCTGTCCACATCAGAAGGCACTTCCTCTGTCAGCATGGCTGTGGCCCTGCAGAGCACGGCTGCCCGGAGCTGCCACCAGCTCCTGGGGCAGAAAGAGCAGGCAAGGAAGCCACAGAGCAACAGAAGAGGCCCAGCCAACTCCTGAAGCCTTTGATGAGATGCAAGGTCTGCGCTCACATCTTAAAGGTGCCTTGGTGACGCTGTGGGGTGAGGGTCAGGCTGCGAACCATGCATGGGCACCTGCTTCGGGAAAGAAAGATGAAGCTGCCTGCTCCCGGGAAGCCACATGGCGGCGGTGCTCAGCTTCCTGTCTGTCTGTCTGTCAGGTTGCTGTGAGTCAGGCTGCTGTGAGTCAGACGGGCTGTTAGAAGTTGAAATGGACTGGAAGACAGTGAGTGGGGCTGTGGGACTTTTTTGCTCCCTCCTTGCAAATTGTGGGCACATGGTTTCAGGAGGGACTGGTCCCTGGAGGAGGACACCGTGTCTGGTAACGTGGCGCTTCAGTGGGAAAGAGGAAGCGCCTCCATGAGCTGCGTCTGCAGGGCGGGCGCAGTGATGGGCTCCGGCGGAATCAGGCGTGTGGGCTGGCACAGGACCCGGCAGTGTTCTGTCAGAACCGGCGCCCCAGCACCCAGCACCAGCACGGTCCTGCCGCCCCCGCGGGGAAGGAGGTGTGTTGCTTCAAGGTTCACAGAAGCACTCTCGGGGGCTCATTGTCCGGTACCAGTGAGTTAGTTTTGACCCGTCCCGTGCACACCAGAAGGAAACACGGCCAGGCCCTGCGCGCCTCACGGCTCCTGTGCTCGGTCCCACTGCTGCAGCCACTGTGCCCTCCGCTTGCATGGAGGGCAAGCGTTTCCCTGGCCGTCCTCCGTTTCCCTGGTCCTCTGCTTTACCAAGCAGCCTGTCCTCCCTCCTCCTCTTCCTCCTCCTCCTCCTCCTCCTCCTCCAGGGACTGGTCCCTCCTGAGCACATAAAACAAAATCACAGCATCCTCACCTCTGAGGAGCCCTCTGCTGAACTTCTTCCAAGACAGATCTGTTTGTCTTTCCCACCTTCCACGCTACAGCATTCAGTGGCCGTGGCTAGAAGCCTGCAAATAGAGGGGATCTGGAAGGCTCTCCCTCATCTTCGCCATCCATCGTCATCCCCAG
>PVJH01033572.1:0-21440 GCA_004026705.1 Nesogale talazaci | reverse complement strand
AATCTGCCCTATGAGGCAGGAAATTCAGACCATTCCTGGAAAGATGTTAAAAGTGGTGGAATTTCATTGTTTACAATTTCACTGTTTACAATTGTCAGAAGGTGGAAACAAGCTAAATTCCACACAGCAAAGTGGGTAATTATATGTAATGGAATGTTTGTCAGCCAATAAACCAAGTCTTGACATATGTCCCATTTAACGAGGGACTTTGGATACATTATACTGACAGAAATAAGCCAATCATAGAAAGATAAATATTTTTTTGCTTTATTTATTTATTTATTTAGGGGAGGGCATCACTGCCTTCTGGTGGGAGTGGGAGGCCCAGTCTTGCTCCTGGAGAGCTGCTGCTGGATTTGAACTGCCAAGCCTGTGGGCTGCAGTCCTGCACTCAACCATTATGCCACTGGAGTCAGCCCCTTGCTTCATTTATATAAAAAGATAAAAAAAGGCAAATGCATAGAGACCAACCTTTATTAGTATCTACCAGGGATGAAAAGAAGGGGAAAGTGGGACTTAACAGTGATAGGAAAATCAAATTGATTAAGGGTTGGGTTGCACAGCAATGCAATCAATAAGTTGTACACCCATAAGAAACGGAATTGGCAAAAGTTGTATGCTAGATATTATCTTAGTTATCTAGTGATACTATAACAGAAATACCAAAAGTGATTGTCTTTAACAAACAAATTTATTCTTTCACAGTTTAAGAGATAAGAAGTCTGAATATAGGGTACTAGCCCTGAGAGAATGTATTCTTTCTTTTGGGGGGGCATCACTGCCCTCTGGTGGTCTTGGGAGCTACCCAGCCTTGTCCTGAGAGCTGCTGCTGGATTTGAACCACCAAGCCAGTGGACCGCAGTCCCGCATTCAACCACTATGCCACCGGGGCTGAGCCTGAGAATGTGTTCTTTCTCTTTGGGCTCTGAAGGAAGGTCTTTGTCCCCTTGCAGCATCTGTGGGCCTGGCATTTCTAGGAGATCTCCATCTATCTTGGCACCAATATTCCCTGCATTTAGGTGCTCTCAGTGCAGGGACTCTGGGTCCAAGGACAGGTGTCACTCTGCACTTCTTTCTTAGTGGGTGTAGGTTCCTCTTTCTCTACTTTTGTCTCTCTCCTTTTATCTCTTGTGAAGACAGCAGTTCTCAACCCGTGAGTCTCCACACTTTGGGGGTCAAAAAACCTTTTCACAGAGGTCGCCTATGACCATTGGAAAAGGTCTGCCCAAATGCAGATATGGCCACTTATGAATACCCAATGTAAAGACTGTTACCCATGCTACACCATGTTTCACAAAAATTCACCTATTTGTATTAGAAATAAAAATTTCACAATATATAATTACATATTGTTTTGTGATTAATCACTATGCTTTCATATGTTCAATTCACAACAATGAAAATATATCCACATATCAGATATTTACATTATGATTCATGAAAGTAGCAAAATTACAGTTACAAAGATGCAACGAAAATAATAATATGGTCAGGGGTCACCACAACATGAGGAACTGTATTAAAGAGTCATGGCATTAGGAATGTCGAGAACCAGTTTGTTAAGAGAAAAGAGAAGTTAGGTCACACCCCAGAGAAGCTCCTCTTAGATCAGGGCTGTGACCTGAGTAAATTTCAAATGCTGCTTATTAGCATATACAGCTTTATAGAATGGCTGGTGTGTTTCCACTGTTAAATTTGTGAATTGTTGACACGGCATTTAGCAGCCCAACATTTAATCCATTGTGCAACAGGGATCCTTCATTAACACAGAAGTGAAGATTTATAGTACACCGAAAATGAGGGTAATTGGGTAATTCCATCAGATCACATGATGAGGCATGATCATATTATTAAATAGCTGGAGAATCACATTATTATATACGTAATAATAATCACATTATTATACAATGACTGCCAGACTTCATTATGAAACTGTGAAACTGAGAATCACTGCCTAACCAAGATGACACATATTTTAATCCTTGACATATATACTTACAACAATGAAAGAAAAATAGTATTTGCTAAGACTGCTTATTCAAAACAAATAACTCGAGGTTAGTTTATGGTTTTAGGAGACATCCTTGTTCAGTGCTTCTGTTCTACTCCTAGTTCATTGTGTAGTGCTTAGGGTCTTAAAAGCTTGCAAGCAGTCATCCAAAGCACCATTTGTCTCTATTTGCTCCGTGCAGCATAGAAAAAAAGAGGCAGGAAGAAGAGTAAGAAAAACAAAGTGTGGATAATTGCCTCCAAGAACTGCTTTCTTTGCTATGAGACAGAACAAATGGGTGGTGCTTGGTGACCATTACTGTACATTTGGATAACAAACTCTGGGGACAAGTCCTTGTCAAAAGGGGAAAATGAATAACAAAATTTCAAATTTTCATGTACTCTAGACTTTCTGGAACTATTCCCTGATATAATCTTTAAATCTTACATCAGAAATATTCCACAGGTTATTTTTAGAACAAACGATAATTTTCTTTACCTAGTTATTGTGATTATTTATTATCAATTGGGTGTTAATACATATATCAGGTCATTTCATAATTCAATCATGTCAAGCACAATTGCATAATTACTACCACAATCAGTATCCAAACACACCTTTTCCTCCCTGGACTTCTTGACATCGTCTCCATTTTACTTCCCCTACCATCACCACCCCCGGCCCCACCCCCCGAAGGCCTTACTCTGCTGTCCCTATAGACTCATCAATCCTAGGTTTCATATAACAAAAAATATATGCCCCCCCCCATGACATAACACCTCTGAAACAAACCCTATTAAGAACACACACCACACACACACACACACACACACACACACACACACACTACAGGAAAATCAGATTGAAAATCAGATCAGGTTCAGCATGCATCAGAGGGATCAACTGACAAAGTTTTAACTATTCAAGTCCGCGCTATCCCTTTGATCTTCTATACTCATTTCTCCAAGGCTCTCTGTGTACTAACCACTTTCTTCCCATCCCTAAGTTACAGACAGGGGTCTTCTTTCCTATGTAGTTCCCATCAATGTATGTTGGGCTTCTACTGTCATCTATAGCTTTCTGCAGACTGGATTCTTACAACTTAGGCTCTGATATGGATCCCTCCTTCAGATAGATGATATGATTTGCAGTTCTTCAGTGACTGATGATGGTGTGCTTCTTCCACGTGGACTTAGTTGACATCTCACATGCCTGTGGTTAGGAGACAAACCTTTAGCACCCCAGACACTAACCTATGTGACAGCTGGGCAGCATCTAATTTCTTCACCACATTTTGCTACAGGACCCATTTTTGTCTGCGTTTCCTTCCTGAGGGTAAGCATCAAGCAGGGCCGTGATGTAAGAACTAATTGTTCTTAAGTTCAAGCTAGGATTTAGTTTGAACCCCAAACCCATTCCTGGATCTATGGTTTTTGATTGTTTTTATTCTGCCTTTGACTCCTTGTTTCAAAACCTCCTTGTTAAACTTATTGCAGAGAGTCTTAACAATCATGCCCACTGGGGCATAAAGATCTTCCCTTAAGATTGTCTTTGAATAGTCCCTGATGCTAATTTTTTAAAGCCCTGTGGAGTGAGGGAATTTTACCTGGTTTAGAAAACAAAAAAACAAGGACTACGTTGAGCATCAAACTCTTTAAAATATCTGTGTGCTATCAAATTGACGACAACAACTCACAATCTGAGATTGGGCTCTTGGATGGTGGTAAGCTTATGTAAATAGGGGAAGAACAATTCTAAACAGAAGGGTAAGAATTGTTATAAAACTCAGAGAATGAAGTCAATATCACTAAGTTTTACATGTAGAAGCTATTGAAGTGCTATGTGTTTTTGCTGTTTATATTCTCAAGAAGAAGAACAAACAAGGGCTGAGCCCCAGTGGCATAGTGGTTGTGTGTGGGACCGTGGCCCACTGGATTGGTGGTTCAAATCCAGCAGCAGCTCTCCAGGAGCAAGGCTGGGCCTCCTACACCCACCAGAGGGCAGTGATGCCCCCCCAAAAGAAGAAGAATAACAAACAACATTTAGGGGAGAGAGAAACAAATGTTAGATTCCCACTGTGAAGGTCAATGATCATGGCAATCTGTCAACATATTGAAAGTACCTAAAAAGTAACAGGTATAATTCTTATGATTCTGTAATGTTCATGTAATAACATAATAAGCACCACAAATGAGTTTATATTCAGTTTTCTGTTAATCCAAAGGTTCTGTTAACTGGTGTTCCTATATTTCTATAATACGGCATTACAATAGTTTTTGAGGTCACTTCTTAATTATTCCAAAATTATGTTTATCATAAAGCAACCCTGGTTCTACAGTGGCACTGTGGCACAGCTGGGCTGGCTGGCTACTGAGAGACTGGCAGTTCTAACTCACCTGGTGCTCTGTGGGGGAGAGGTGAAGTGGTATGCTTCCATAAACCCTTGTCTAAGTCTTTACGGAAAGAGAAGTTCTACTCTGCCATAAAGGGTCACTATAAGAGAGAATCAGTGGGTTGTGTTTTCATTTTTATATTCATTCTAGCTTCAATATTGAATGCATTTTCATGCTTTTATAATGCATGTATCATTCAATTTCATTTTAAACTGGAAACAGGTTATTTAAAAATTGCTTGTAGTTTCCTGTTTCTAATGATAAAAATGCCAGCTCATCTTTGGAACTGTCTTCCTTTCCTGGAGGGAGAAAAGAGTCCCCAAAGAGTCCCTGGAGTGATATAAATGTAAAGGAAATAAGCACTCATTAGGCTGAGAGAGGGAGAAAGCCGGCTTCTGTGAGATCTGGCCCCTGAGTTCTGGCTTTGTGGAGGGATAGAGTGTCAGATCACTCCCAAAAACTTGCTGGTGTCCAGTTCATTCTTGTTACTTTTAGGTCCAGGGTTGTCAAAAGAGGTCTGATAGGCCTCAGAAGCCCCTGTGGGGGACAGATGGCCGAGAAGGGTCATGATGTCCCAAGACACTGTTTTTCAGAAGGGAAGAGAGGCTGAACTCGTGACCGTGACCCGATGCCAGCAAGTTAAGGAGCCAAGGGAATGAAGTCTAGGTCCAGGGTTCAGCCAATGCCGGAGTTCCTTGTGACCGCTTGGCAGGTAACGCGTGGGTGGAAATGGCTATAGGTGTGATGGCAAGTTTCTTTTGATTCCTAAGGAAATCTAATCCAGGCCATGGCCACTGTAGGCTACCCATGACCGAGTCTGGGGAAGAAGTGGCATCCTTGATGACTTCCCAAGGAGCTTTGTATGGAATAGGAACAGAAATAAAGTGGGCAGTTTTGCCCATGTGGTTTTCTGTCAGGGAGAAGCGAGCAGAACTGTCATTGGTAAGGGGGATGATGAAGGGGGTGGGGGGGTGGTCACTGAGGCCTCACTCATAAATGTGCACAGATTTTGGCAATCTCTGACTTGGAGTAGTAAGAATTCCCACTCATAAGTTCCTAAGTGATACCATTTTCTCACTCATGCTACAACCCTTCTGTGAACCCACTGGAGCAGTGGTCCTTATTGGCAGTCTTCACTGCTCTCTGCCTTCCAGAAAACGAACAGATCACTTTCAATTCTCTCAAGTCACAGTCTACAGTGGTTTTGAGGGACTTTAAAATCTAAAGTTCTTATCACATAAAGTATGAGGATAGGGGTCCTTTTCCAATGATAGGGTGTGCTTGTAAATGCTTTTTTACACAGGAAGAACTCATTGCAACATCGAAGAGAGTATTTACAAATAATACTCTAAAACAGCTATCGTTTTAGATATATGATGTCAATATCCATATGAAATCTTCCTTTAGTTGCTCGCCTAGCAGAATCGCCTAAGGTTTTTCTGAAGAGCTGATGCTCTTTGAGAATGAATACCTCGCCCACAATTTCTGCAGGGTCGTCTTGCTGGCAGTCTTCGGATGTGGCTGCTCTCTAGGGATTACTGCATAGGCTTCTATTTAAATCATGACTCTTCTGCTTTCCTGGATCCCAAAAGAAAATTTATTTGACTACCAGGTGTTCCTGGGCGTGCATCTGGCTGCTAACTGAGAGAAAGGCCGTATATGTCCTGAGAGAGTGCACTGAGAATAAAGGCCTGGTGATCAACTGCTAAAACTCAACCCTTGAAAACCCTGTAAAGCATAATTTTATTGTACTACATGCAGGATCACAGTGACTCAGACCTGACTTGGTGACCCCTGGTTTACTAGTTCTTTCTCTAGGACTTAAGGAATGCATTTACTCTCTTGTTGCTGGGTACCACTGATCCCAACTCCTAGTGATCCCATGTAACAGAGTGCAGCTGTCCCAGAGTGTTCTCCTGGCCAGAATCTTAAAGAAACAGAATGTCAGGTCTTGATCCTGTGGAACAGCTAGGTGGCCTCAAACCCTCAGTCTTTCTGTTAGTAACCCAATGTTTAACCGTTGTACCACCAGGACCCTTACCTCAGAACACATCTCCGAACTGGCCTCAGCATGAACAGAGAAGTTGCCTTTTGACCCTAGACATACTAAATCGAAGGCTACAGTCTAGCAAGATCCTCAGGGGGATGTGTCTACCTCCTCAAGAGATTCTTACAGATGCTACTAAAGGGCAGCTTCCGATTCAGTAGACCTTGAGTAGAAAGGCAAGTTCTCAGAGGAGAGTGGAAGCAGGATAACCAGATAGCGCTACAGTTCCTGAGTTTAATGAAGATGCTAAATAGCGCACCCTTTCCAAAGGGAGGAACCTGCACCCAGTGACTGTGTACAAAAAGGAAGCGCAACAGAGATGAGAGCCGTAGCGAAGTAAATTTCATGTACATGTCAAGCTGCCTCTTCATGTTAGAAAATCCTTGAAAGTTCAAAGCTGTGATAGTTTGTCCCAAATTATAGATTGAAACAGCTTTTTGTTGTTTTTTGATAGGTATAATTTGCTAGTAATACTCATGCAAAAAAAATGGCCTAGGGTAAAAATTTTCCCCTGTCTTCTGTAGGTTTTCTTATGGGTGAACAGCACTGTTGATTACTTAAGCAAAATGTTTTTAATGTAATAGTGTTTTGAATCACTGTGGTATCTACTTCTATTTCCATGAAAGCTGCAGCATATTGGTTTGTATTTTTTTTTAATGAACCTTTTTTTTCCTTTTTTTTTTCGTGGCATCACTGCCCTGGTAAGAGTAGGAAGCCCATTTTTGCTCCTGGAGAGCTGCTGCTGGATTTGAACTGTCAACCCTGTGGGCTGCAGTCCTGCACACAACCACTAGGCCACCACGACTCAGCATGGTTTGTATTTTTAAGGAAAGTGCAGAGATCATGACCACATGGAGCCCGCATGCCATAGTTTGAGGACCCCTGTAGAGGAGCTGAAAGTCTTACCTTTCTCCACATGGTGAGATGACACAAAATAGGGACCATGGAGCGTTAATCTCCTCTGGAGAATGCTAACAAAAGATTACATGGAAATTCTCTCAGAGATACCTAAATGAGGTGGCTATAAAGGACTTCCAGATTCACACTTCCATCTTTAGAAAAGCTATGTTTGACAAAATAGGTTTACGTTGAATTGACTTGATTCTATACATTAGTGAATATAAGAAAACTAGTTTGCTAATAATATATATATATTTCTATCCCTATTATACATTTTGATCCCCCAAATTATGCATTTCTAGGAAACTTGGTATCATAGCCAACATACGAATATTCTACTACATTGTAATTGCTTTCTGTGGTGATGAAAATGTTCTATTTATGCATTGTTTAATATAATAGCCAATAACCACATTGAGCCTCTGAAATATAGCTTATGTGGGACTTAATTTCAATTAATGTAATATAACCCAATGTGGCTGGTAGGGGCTGTATTGGACAGCACATTTCTAGCAAGTCTTTTGGGGCATTTGGTGTTAGGTGTTAGAGAATTCTTTACTTTCAGTAGACTTGTGCTGTTTACTGATAGACTGAAATCAGTCATGGTCCCAGCAAGAAACATAAGGCATAATCAACATAGAAGGAGGAAGAAGGGATTAATAAATGGACAACTTACAAAAGTAAGATATAGGGAAACCCCAAAAGCATAACGTAATATCTTGGCACAAGTAATATGAAGCTCGTTCAGGTCTTTAGACATGGAGATGCAAAAGGAGATAGTCAGTATGTGAAAGGTCACCTTGAAAAGGGAGCTAACCTTGCAGGGAGGGTGGGGGGAATAGCCTTCTCTATCTTCTGCCACATTGGTTAATCTAACAAGACCTCCAAAAGCATGAAAGTACAATGAAGTACAGCATATGGGTCAGTCCACAGTGAAAAACTTAGGGTAGAAAGAACACTATAGCTCTATCAGGACAAATAGAAGATACTCCACATGTTGAAAATTATAGTAAAATAATTTTTCATTATATATCATAGATTCCTAATCTTATTTGGCTTGTTACCTAATTGCAGGGGGAGAAATTAGTGTCCCCCAGGAAATTATTTTTAATATAATTCAGGATAAATTGTAGGTATATGCTTTTGCAGTCACCAACCCCACCCCTACCCCCTTGTTTGAATCAATCTAGCACTGCACTGCCTCCTCCCAACCCTACCCCAGTATTCATATCACCTGCCTACTTTGGGAAACATATGGATGGAATTCAAAGAACAGAATGATATCCCTGAAATAAAACTATTTATATTCCATTTACTTATTTACATGGACAAGATTTTGTTAGGTTTCTGGAGTGGTGTAAGCCTCAGTTCTTACTTCATGGCGCTGAAAGAATCCACATTGCAGAAGCAAGTGAGTTTTTATGAATGAAAGGTAAAGTTTCAGATAATATAGTCTCAAAATGATACGCGCTATTTCTGAAAAGCATGTTGTGTGGAAGCTGCGCTGGGGTTTACAACTGAGCACCAAAAAGTCATGTGGCAAAGCACACCCACACATGGGGAACAGGGAAATCCCTGGAGGCCAAGAAGCCAAGAGCACAAGACCATGTGGGCCAAGAACCTAAGATTCCAAGCACTTGTGAGCCTCCAAAAGGCTCTGAAGGGGAACAGACCCACCTGCCAACAAGGGGGAAGAGACCCACCCGTGGCCCCCGAACAGGAGCAGTATAAAAGAGACCTAGCCTTCCTGTCGGCAGCCAGGGATTTTTAATACCTCTGTCTGGGGAGGTGTGGTTGAAAGTATTGGTTGACCTATTGGCTGAGTCCAGGCCCACCAATGTGATATACCTGAGGTGGGTGTGCCCAAGGTTTTGGCCTTACCTGGGCCTAGGGGGTCCTAGTCTGTGCTTGCAGACTACTTTGAGTTTTCCCATAGGTGTCCACAGTTTGCCTGATTTCTTTCCAGCCTCTCTAGGTGGACCTTGGTAGTCACTGAGAGACAACCACACTTGTATCCAAATCTAGCTACCTCTCAGCTTCTCCATATGAAGCCAGTCTTATGTGAGTAATTTGTGATTCACACAAAAGTACATGAACTGCATGGGAGGGAATATCCCATCCAGCTCAGGTGTGCTTCTGAAAGCTGTAATTAGAATTATCAATCGCTTAGTCTGTTTGTGATATCTAAGTAAGCAGTGAGCTATAATCATTCAAGTTTGGTCCAGGAAACATTTTCAACACAAAGCACATATGTAGTCAAAGGAATTTTAAAAAATAATCTAAATCTATTCAGAGAGAAATGTATACATATATTCAGAGAAAGGATAATTGCTAAAAAGACCTCTAAGGTTAAAGCTCTATGTTGTTATGGATAGGTTTTGGTAAGTGGAAAGGAAGTGCTTATGTGCTAAAGAAGAAAAAGAAATGATGTAAAATTTCTGTTTCAAGTTTTTGATGTGTGTTTTTGTAAATGGATGAAGATAAGCCTCCATTTACATCCTGGTAGACAGGACATCAGCAAAAAATGGCTTAGTAGGAACTGCAAAGTGTGTCTTTCCACAAAAGCAATGAATAAAATGGCAAAGAACATCAGAATCAACCATTTTTTTTTGAAACTCTGGCTTCTAATAAAAAAATCTTAGAGCGACCAGAATAACATTCAATCAAAAAGAAACAGCTGGAATCTCAGCACCTGACCCAGATATTGCACTCGGAGGTCCATCCTGGAGAGAACTGGAAACAGGTGTGCAAACAAAAACCTGTATGTGAATGTTCACTGGAGGATTGTTCAGAGTAAGCCAAAGTAGAAACAACCCAAATTTTCATAAACTGACAACTAGATTTTTTTAAATGGGGCACATCCATAAAATTCAGTCTCATTCAACTATACAACTCTATCGCAGTGGGTTGTGTGGTTGGCATCAAAGGAAGTACTGATAGATGCTACGATGTGGCTGAATTTTTTCTTAACAAAACGGCTACTCAAGTATTTTGATTCCAATGAACATGTTAAAAGTGTGATCGATTTTTTAGCTCTAAAATTCATCATTTTCAACATTCTGGAAATTACCTTCTTTTCAACTATTTTAACTGGCATTTGAAAAAAGCTGTGCTAGGGTATCAGCGGGTCTAGATTAAGTCCGATGACACTGCTGATATCTGATCTTTTTTTTCTTACTTAGAAAAATCAATGTTGCATGATTCAGTCTAACAGTTTTTGAAATTATTTAAAACGGACGTGAGCAAGTAAGTCTGAAGATTACTGATATAAAGGATTTGAAAATGAGGCTAACTTAATGACCTGTCCCAAGGAATAGAATTGTTGTTGATGGATGATGATGAGAATTTTCAACAAGTGAATGGAAGCATAGGCAGTCTGTCATGAGAAGCAATGTAAGGACTCTGAAGCCAGACGACTCTGGTTCAAAGTCATGTTTCACCACGTATTTGTCAGGGACTTAAGTAACTTAAGTAACCTGGTGCTGGTGTCTCCACTTAAGCCCACTGTTGAGTCAACCCAATTGATGGTGACCTGCGTGAATGTTGGGATAGAACTGAGCCCCCTACCGTCTGTCTGTCTGTCTGTCTGTCTGTCTGTCTCTCTCTCTCTCTCTGCTTTCAAATGGTGGATTTTATGTTCCCTGCATCTCTTCCTCAATCAGCTGGTAGACAAGTTTCAGTTACCATACATCAAAGCCAAACCCAGGACTCAACTGAAAAGCTTTTCTAAGCATCACATTCTTCTCAAAGTTTATCTTAAAAAAAAAAAATCCTAATCTTCCAGTCCGCACACAACCCATTTAAACTGACCTAGGAGCTGTGAATCCAAAACGCTGGAAAATATTGACTCAAAAACAACCTCAGGATTACATATTCAAGAACAAACCCAGGCCCAATGCTGCTCATATAAGACAGACCAAATGGTTTTCAGCTCCTAAAAAGGAGTTCAAGTGCCACCAAAAATACAGGGAATGTGGAAAAAACAGGTAGTAAGGAGAGTTTGGAAGCTTCAATGCTAATTAGTGACCAGGGGGAAATTCCTTAAGGAACTTCCAATGATAATGAGCACCCCAAAAGATGCCATAATTGAAAGGCTGTGGTCTGCCGCCCCATTCAGCTACTGGCTTCACATCGTGGTAACACTTAAGTGCCTCACGACCCCCCTCCTCGCCTAGTTTCCCCACAAAGGTAAAAACAACCCGGGGCTCCAGGTCCCTGAGGCGCCCAAAGCCAGGCCACATCCTCTGATGCTCCCGCTGCCACCCTGTGCAGAATGGCCCGACATGGTGTCTCTAGCTTGTGGGCTGGCTATACCTGAGAGAGCGCTCAATGCCGTTTCCCATCTCATCCTTTCTGCTCTCAGGCTTCTTACCGAAATCTGGCCTGTCAGACACCGAGGCTTTAAACCACACGCAGGAATGCGTCTTCTCCTCCTCCAGCTCGGCTCCCACGCACCATCCCACGTCTCGGGGTGCCAGAACCGGCGACCCCCACCATTTTCAAAGACTGCTTTTTCAGCAGAGCATTGCTTCTTCTGAGGTACCTGTGGTGGACTGGAACTTCCAACCCTTCCCCTCTCGACAGTCCAGTGTTGTAATGGTTCGCAACCTCGTGGGGCTCCATGGCTCACTTTCTGAACTATCAAATATTAAAGAGAGGAGTGCTTTCCTCAGGAAGTCCTGGTGACGTAGTGAGTCACACACTGGGTCGCAGAAGACAAAGTCAGCTGTTCTAAGCCATGAGTGGCTCCATGGGACAGGGAGAGACTTTCTGCTCCAGAGAGGATGATCCTTTGGGAAGTCTCCTACCCTTTTCTAGAGGGCCACTTTTTTTTGGGGGGGGAGGGGGTGAATACTTAACCTCAGAAAGCGGTTGTGTGAATTAAATGGCCGACTGAATGTAAAGAACTTAAATAATATTGTGTAAGTATCCACAGCCTAACACCCAACTACACCACCTCTGGGGAATGAAACAATTAGCCTTTACTTCCCACTCTTGCCTCTGTGGCTGCAGGTAAATCCTTGTCTTCTCGAGTCCTGTATCCTCCTTGGACCAATGGGTAAGCCAGCATTTGCACCGCGTGCAGGAAACAGGAATGTCAGGAGATACTAAGCTTCCCAGAAGTAAAGTTTTTACTTAAATTTTATCCTTTTAAATTGTAATTTCAATACAAAATGCATTATTAGCTACCCCCCCAAAAAAAATCCTTAATTGCAAACTACATTTACTCTCAGTCAAAAACATTGGTATACTCCATGCTTAGAAATAGTCTGATTCCTTTCTGCAGCAAATAAGCTATGTAAGTCCTGGATAGCAGGGATAAAGGGAAATAAAGAGAGATGATTTCCTATGGATTTTGTATTCATTTTAAATACAAATTTTCTCTCTCCTCTTCTTTTGACAAGCCTGTCTTGAGCACCGTCTGAGCAATTTTCTAGATTCCACTGAAAGGAAATAATTTGGAAAACACATCCCATGTGCTGACTGAGAGATTTATCTTGCTGTTGGCAGGTGAGGAAGAATGCAAGGGGAATTTACATATCTTTCCAGGGTTTGGCCTGTGTTGTCTTATCAGAAGCCAACAAAGTTTTCATTTCACCATCTTCTGTTTTCTGGTGGGTACACAAAGGAAGATTGTTGTGATAAAGAAACTTAATGGGATAAGTAGATGTATTTACACCTATGTAGATAACTTAACAGCCTAATTTAACAGCCTACAGGGGGAAGTTTACTGATTCCTTCCCTCAGATAGTCTGCTTAGCTTGAGAGATTCTGATACCAAACGAAAACAACTCTCTCCCTTCTCTCATCTAAAACTGTTATAAATTATGTGCAAAGCAATCTGATGCTTCTGGCTAGGCTGCAAAGACACCTATTGGGATAGAATATTTATTACTCAGATGCAAGATGGTGGAGTGTTTCTGACAAAGCAAGAGAACTGCCTTTGTCTGAAATACATAATATGGCTTTCAAATGCTAAGGGACTTATGCTTCTTTCTAGAAAGACCTCAAATTGACAAGGACTTCGTGCGATTAATATATATGACTTTGTTAACAGCGATTCCTATAAATTGCCATCTAAATGCATTAAGCAAAAGGTAAAGCAGGAAGATGGGTACGAAATCATAAAAATCTTGATGACGCAAAACTAGTAAAATGTGATGATTCCCTCTATCCGGGTCTACGTACTCCTGACTGTGACCTTTCCACCCCTCTAATCTAATCCTGGAATGTTCTGCACTCTTCTACTGACACTACATCAGACCTCCCTTTGCCACAGTTTGGGGATGCAAGGAAGTGTGAGTTTGTGTATGATGCAGCACTTATTATGATGCTTCTTTTAGGATTGTTTAATGAATCTTAGATAAACATCACCTACAAACTGTCTAAGAAGTCTTCTGCACTACCTCCTGCCTCCATGGAGACAGAAATTTAACCAATTGCTATCCTGTTGACCCTAACACCCAGTGACCCCATGTGTGTCAAAGGAGACCTGTTTCCCATTCAGTTTTCAGTCAAGGCTGCAGTAGAAAGTCAGGCTGATTTGTTGTTGTTGTTGTTGTTGTTGTTGGTTCCCCCCACCCACCCCTGAGTTGCCTCTGGCTACACTGACACCTCCAGCCTTTCAGTTAACAGCCATTTGCTCCACCCAGAGAATCTCAGATAGAGTTATTTGAATGATAATACACCTAGATGTTAATATGCAGGTTTGGGGTGATTACTAACCCTCCCCTTATACTTTCCCTTCAGCCCTGGTGGTGCAGTTATGAGTTGGGCTGCAATCCACACTGTGCGTCAAATTGTCAGTTTGCCCCGAAATCCTAAGTAGTGATAAAGTGACCAGATTTAAAGCGGGACACCATTGACTGGGCCGAGGGGGGTGGGGAGAGTAGAGGGGGTATATTCCCTTCCTGTTCTCCCGCCATTCCCTAGCTTGTGCATTCTTTCCAAAATTGGGGCGTTTTTAAAACGCCACGAGACGCGGAGAAAATTGTTTAACATTGGGACTGTCCTGCCCAGAGTGGGGTATATGGTCACTTTACGATGTAGTCTGGCATTATCAGCTTGGAGATTGAGGTGGAATACCTCACTGTTACTCTGCTCGTCACACTGGTCTGATGTAAAGGGTGATTTCCCTCCTCTACGATCTGCGGCACCTTTTATTTGACAATAAGTAAAGGAAGGAGAGCTCACTAGAAAGAAAAAAATGTAGACGAATAGATAACTTCCAAGAAAGAAGAGCTGAGCAGAGCGTGTCTTCTGGATCTAGGATCCCTTGCTCTGGGAAACTTCCAGACGCAGGGGAAGCTTGATGGCAAGAACCTTCCCTCAGAGCCAACGGAGAAAAAGTGTCTTCGCCTAGCCTAGTGCTGCTGCACTGACTTCAGACTGGTAATTTCCTAGATAAATCTGATTGGTGAAGCCTTTCACTTGTATGTATGTTATAATGGCACCCAGAGTGAATGTCTTATGATGACTTTTCATCATATTCTATTTTAATAGTGTATGAGGCTCACATTTAATTCCTTCTTTCCATTCCCCACTGGCCATATCCTAGTTTACATTAGCATCGAAGAACATCACATTTACTAACTTTCCTTGTCACAACAACCTTATGAAGTGGGTTTTATTCTAAGCTTTCTGATTCTGCAGTAATCTGCCCAAAGTCAAAGACTCCCTGGAGGTCCAGTGACCTGGCACTCCCCAGACCACCCAAGTCAACAAACAGGATGGCCCTACCAGCCATTCTTTGGGAGAATGATGTGGCAATCTACTTCCACAAAGGTGTACGGCCAGCCAGGGCAACCCTCTGGAAAAGATCGGCTTGATTGCAGCAGGTGTGGTTTGGGAAACAAGGCCACTGAGTTACATGGAGCTGGGTCTTAACCGAGGCGGTCTGTTGCCAGAGTTGTCATAGCAATAATAGTTTTTCATTCGATTCTCGCTATCATTTTAGAGATAGGAAAACTAAGGCTCAAAGAACCGAAGACCAGAAATGCCTCAGGAGATATGGTCTGTCTACTTACCCACCTACCTCTCTTAAAGAAATTGCAATGCACCATTCTGATTATCCTGTGAAAGGAAAACAAGGGAAGGGGAAGAAGACACCTCCAGTGCTTCCTCAGTGCCCAGAAATAATATCTGTTTGTTTAGTGGGGAACCCAAGGTCTTCCCACTTCATGCTTCCCCACATTCCAGTTTGGTCTGCTAATATTCACTCATGGGCAGTGGGTCTCCTGCTAACCCCTCAGCTGTGCCTCTGACCTGCCTTTCCTCATGTAAGCTCAGACTTTAATATTCTTTCCTCACTACCCATCACCACTCCCATCGATACAGTCTCCCTGGGAAAGATACACTTGGTTAACTTTACCATTACTCAAACTGTAAAAACTAGTACTTTGTTTTTTCTTGGATGGAAATCTTGAATTTGATGTATAAAGATTTGATTTTTTATATTATGGAAAAAAAAGAAAGATACATTTGGAATTGTCATGAACAGGAGCTATAGATGAGGTGCATTCTAAAGTTTAGCAAGGCTTTCCTATCAATAGACAGACCTGGGGAAGGGGAACATCACATTTAGCTATTGCAAAGAGCAAAACCTTGTTACTTTATCTCCTACAATGGTTCCCCATGGTGAATAACACTAGTTCAACAAAATATGGAAAGTATTAAAAACCAAAAGACATAGGATTGTTAGTGAGCAGAGCAGAAGCAAGAGACAGATTGAGTGTCCTTTTAGTTGTAATTCTGAGAACGATGGGTTGCATAGTCTCATCCCAGAGACTTCTTAGGCTTAGCTGGCCATTTCATATCGGTTTTCGACAGTGGGTTATAGCTCTGGCTTTTCATCTTCTTCTAGTTTTATTTCTTTTATTTCACATCCTTTCATCAATGATAGTCTTGTCAGGGGGCTTGACATGAACAACAGATTACAAACAACCCCTCTGCTTATGATCGGGAAGTCTGACACCCTTTTCCTCAGCCATCACCTACCACACTCCCCTCCCTGCACCTGAGGAGTTCAGCTTAGTCTGCAAGGGATGTGTGGACATGCATACTTGCTTAAAGGTGGGAATAGAGAAGAAGTGGATTCTATTGCTCATAAAAATACAACCTATTCAAATCTCCTTTTATTTTTTCTTCTCTCTTGGATCACTTGGTTTTACATTTCTGACCACTTTGGATCTTGGATTGCATCGTAATGCAGCAATATGTAGTTAGTGCATGATGAGGTCCGCTTAGGAGTTATGAGAAGTCAGAGGAAGACATGCAGTAGTCTTGGTCCTTCAACAGTCAAGTCGTCTAATTATGAGGCCAAGGCTGTCACCTTCCTGAGAGGAACTCCCCCAAACAGTAGGCTTTCTTAAAAAAAAACAGTTTTATTGGCATATAATTCATATATCATACAGTGCAATAGTTCAATCACATCAAGAAGAGTCATATACAATCACCACCACAATCAGTTAAAAACTCTAAGTTTTCGATCCTGAACTTCAGCTCTAATATGTTACCTGTGGCCTGGTAGTTTTCTTCTCTAGTCAGCATATCTAAATCTGAAATGACACTGTAGCTCAAAAAAATCCACAGTGTCTGGAACATCAATATTAGGGAGGCCTTCCTCCCCCCCCACACCCCCTCTTTCCTCAACCATCATGGTCCCAACTCTACCTTGCAAATCCGGATGGGCTGGAGAAGGTACGCTAGAGGAGAGGGGGGCTGGAGATATGGGGAAATCAGGATGGATGAGCCCCCTCGGGCCGGTGGTTAGATTGGAACTACTGGATGGGTGGAGAGAAGATGGGGTAGAGACGGAACCAACTGCAAGGATCTACATATGACCTGTCTGGAGGATGGGCATCGGGGTAGTGGGCTGAGGGAGGTGTCGGGCAGGGTAAGATACGACAGAACAAAAATAATTTATAATGTATTGAGGGTTGATGGGAGAGGGAGAGCAGGGGAAGAGGGGAGGGGGTTGGAGGAGCCAATTCCAGGGGCTCGGGGAAAGGGTGGATGTGTGAAGAATGATGACAGCAATGGATGTGCGAGGGTGCTTGCCACAGTATGTTTATTTATGTATTGGAAAAACGATGTACGAGCCCCTAATAAAATGATTTTTAATTAAAAAAAAAACACATTAGGGTTGTCAGGAAAAAGAACCCAAGCACTGGGGAGGAAAGTGTTACAATATCACTAGGGGAGATCTAAGATTTACCATTAGCGTTCACAGCGTACTATGAATGAGAAACACAAGACACGTTCTAGAGTAGCAGTCCTCAACCTGTGGGCAGTACGACCCCTTTGGGGCTCAAAGACCCTTTCACAGGGATCACAGGATTCATAAGAGTACCCAAATTACAGTGATGAAGCAGCAATGAAAATAATTTTAGACTCAGGGTGGGGGTGGGGCTGGTCACCACAACATGAGGAACTGCATTAAAGGGTCAAGAAATTAGGAAGTCGAGAACCACTGTTCTCAATTGACTATGAACCCACTGTTACCTTACCTGTAACGGACACAGTAGCTGCAGCAATGCGCTCAAACACCAGAGCGATTATAAAGATGGCACAGGACGCAGAAGTGCTACATTCTGCTTCGCGTGAGGGCACTGTGAGTCACAACCAACTCGATGAATGCTAGACCCTTCTTCTTCAACACAACCACCACCACCACCCCCAGTCAACTCTCTCCTCAGGAGAAAGAGGAGAGATGTGCAGTCTTGGAAGCTCAGAGGGCCGTTCGACTCTCTGCGTCTCCCTGAGTCCGCATTGACCTGATGGCAGTCCGCAAGGGATGGCCTTCCCTGGGGAGCCCTGGTGGCACAGCAGGTGCAAGGTCGGTTTGAAAACCTCCGGGTCAGCGGTTCAGACTCGCCGGCTGCTCCCACAGGAGTGAGACGAGGCTGTCTGCCCCCATAAAGATTGACACTTTCAGAACCCCCAAAGCAGCCATCCTGCTCTGCAGCATTGGCAGGAGTTGGAACTGAGTCAGGGACAAGGTTTGTTACCTTAACTCTTCTCAGTTCCCCGGTGGCTCTCATTTAGTGAGCTTCTATGTCAATGGGATGGAAATATGGAAAAGTGAGCATTTTATATACAAATGGCTTGGAACTGCAAGTCAACAGCTTTATCTAGCATTCCTCAAAAAAAAAAAAGCACAATTTTTTTTAAATGGGTTGATAAACAGACAAGCAAGCACACAAATAAGCAAACTGGATATGATAAAATTTTAAAAGAAAGTAGAATACACAAAATTATATCTGTTATAACCTCTGGGTGATGACTATCATTCTCCAGGGTCATTTTTTTTAATTTGCATATTTCTTTATATCCAAGGTCACTTTTACCTCATCCACTTATGTACTTTAACAAAGAAATTCTTCAATCGTGATTTCAGCTGTGTTTGATTTTGCTGCAAGAGAGATTGCAGGGTAGCAGACTTGCTCAGTATAGGAAGAATTCTTTTTTTTTTTTTTAAGGCAGAACTTTTTTTTTTTAAGAACAAGCTTTCAGATAATTTCTTTATTTACCATCTTTTTGGGGGGGAGATGGGGGCATCACTGCCCTGGTGGGAATAGGAAACCCAGCCTTGCTCCTTCCTATCCTTTTTTTTTTTAATTAAATCCTTCTATTTAGGTAGAATTCTTAACAAGACTGCTATCCAACATCAAACTGTCAATCTAGAAGGACATTGTGCTTCCCTCCCCAGTGCCACGCTGGGCTGGGAAGAATTACTGGATTCAGATAGAGCTTGGAGGGCAAGATCTCCAAGACACTTCCAACCGAGCATTTGATGAGTTCAGTTATAGGTCACTTAGTAGGCATGGTCCATATAAACCAAACTTTCTGCCATCAAGTCAAGGCTGATTCATAGTGAACTCCTGTGGGTTTCTGAGACTCTGTTTGCAGGAGAAGAAGCCCAGGCACTCTACCCCAGAGCTACTGGTGGTTTCAAACTGACAATCATGGGGATCACGGTCCAATACTAACCACTACCCCAGCAAGTCTCCTAACATCCATGATACATTCTATGAAATAGGAAGTTCTGCAATTTGGACATTGTGTGAGCATCATATTTTATGCAGGCGGTTCCAGATAATCCGTTGTTAAATCCTGTAAAATCTATTGTGTGGGGGACCTGCCATCTGAGAGTTGTATTCACTGGGTACAGGAGTCCTACCTGAGCAGGCATGAGGCTGGGCTAGACAAGGGCTGTCCCAGCAGCAGAAATGACTTTGTGTACGCCAAGGCTCAAGGGGGAGGGCACACAAGTGATGCAGCGAGGTAGCCACAGGGCCATGTATGAAGACAGCAGATTTACCCAATACAGTGACTCATTTGATCTTTTGACTCTGCTTCTATGAGCATTGGTTATGGATCCAGCAAGCCAAAATCCCTGACAGCCTCAGACTTTTTTTTGTGTTTATTGTGATGCTGCCAATTGATCTAGTTGTGAAGATGCTGGTTTTCTTTTTTTTTTTTTTTTCTGGTTTTCTTTACAGTAAGTTGTAATCCATGCTGAAGACTGCAATCCTTCAACTTCTCCTCACTTATAGCAAGCAATATTAAAAATATTAAGGAAGGGTAATGGACAGAAGGTGAGCTGCTTTCCCTTTAAGAAAAAACAAACAAATGAAACACCTTCTGGGACCACAGGCATATTTGCACAAGGATGTTGCTTGAACAGTGTTTAAAAGCCTGTATAGGAACATAAGTTCATTTGGAGGTCAAGGAGGTAGGAAACTGAAAAATTAGAATGGATTTTTCGTTTAGAGGTCTTCCTGATGGAGGAAATTATTGGGCTTGCCTTAAAGATTCGCCAATACAACTAGGGAAGGACACCATTCTTGCTTGAACAAACATGGTGTTCAAAGGTGAGGAAGAGACTAGGTGGGGGCAGGGGGATAAGGAGGGTGGCTAGTGCTGATGAGGGTAAAATAAATATGATGGCAAGAGCCCTGGAGAGAGAGGAGAAGCTGAACTGTGTTTGAGGCGGCAGCGAGCTTAGCAAAAACCTGACAGCTGTTCATACGTTATCTGATAAACTTGACAGTTGCCTACGGACATGTTAACTTGGGAGCGGCTCTGCAATGAGAACCGTGGAAACACTGTGTGCTGTGTGAAGATGTCCTCCCCGCTGTGGAAGAACAGGGCTTTTCCTGAACGCAGGGTGGGTCTCACAATCAGAGCCCTCCGTTGAGGTCAGGCTAAGCATCCTGATTTCTTTTTAGAGGCCTCACCTCCTTGTCCATACAGAGAGGGAAGGGCAGTGAGGAAAATCTGTAAATATCCACGGCAAGCTAGGATCCACGTTCAAGAGCTTTCATTTCACTTTAGAGGTGGGGGGTGCTTTGGTTATTTGTGTATCATGAAGACCTTTTGTTAGTGGGCAAACAGTACAAAATCATCTATTAAGGGATTGGACCATCGCTTCTCGGCCTTTGGGCTAAGATCAAGTGTAGGACTTGGATCACTGGAAGAAAGCCAGATGTGGAGTTGTTTCAAAAAGATCTTTAAGTGATTGCTTATTTTATACTTCTACCATGATGATGGCTAGAGAACTTGCTGCTGCGGTGTACAGCTTGGGGAGAGAGTGCAGCTTTTGGACTATAAATGACAATGTCTTATATTACTGCCTGCCTTGCCCTGAGCCCAGGGATAGGGCTGTGCACCCAACAGCAGGCTACCAACAAAACATGATAGTGGCCCCACCAGCAATCCAAAGGCTGTGACCATTCTAGATAGTTTGTATGACTTGACATTATGGAGTCATAATTGTACAAAGATGTATTTTTCTTTCTTAAATGGACCCAAATGAAAAAAAAAAGAATTCATTCATAAAATTCAATGATACAAATTATATTTCAATGATTTTGTACATTTGTAAGAAAGGACCTCAAACCCAGAGAGATCATTAGTCTAGAATTGGTGAAGTCATAAACATTCTTAAGCTACTATCCAGTTCAAGGTGTCAGGATTGTGCTTCTCAGTAGAGAGACGAATCGTGAACCCACTATTTGAGTCATGAGAACCCCCAATAGAATAAGAAATTAACAAATTATATTTATTCTGAAAAATAGCCAAAGTAGAGGTGGTCTCTATTACCGGT
>PVJH01033571.1:0-21467 GCA_004026705.1 Nesogale talazaci | reverse complement strand
ACATGTAGTGGTTTATGTAATTGACTGGGTCAGAGTTGTGAGGAAAAAGCATTAACCACCTATTGGGGTGCCTGGGAGATTTAAGAGAAACAGGTGAGGGGTAGGAAAAATGCAGACAGATAGAGGGGTTGGTGACTGGGTTGCAGACAGTCATGGCAATGACCTGTGTATTCTGTTAGTGAGCTTTATTTAGGGAGTGTTTCCCAAACTGAATTGCCACAAGTATGTGTCTGAGACTTGGGAGGGGTTGAGTGTAACAGAATTGAGCAAGAAGTTAAGTAGAAGAAGTTTTAGTAGAGCATAAGGTGGTAGGGCCCACCATCTGAGTGGTGTGGGTCAGGATTTCATTTCACCTGAGTCAGATGATGTCAGTTGAGGTCTCTGACGACTTTGATTGTTGTAGGAGTCGTCAGGATGACGATGTGCTCTTTCTTTTCTTCTTGAATTGTAAAGATTGAAGATGAAGATTTTTTAGCAGAACAATCTCTGAGATTGATTACAGGCAGGTCAGGTTGCCCAGGATCAGGGGCAGGTCTGTGTGCTCTCAGAGAAAAGTTTTTAAGAGAGAGAAATAAAAAAAAGAGAGAGAGAGAGAGAAATAGGGTAACTAGTTTGCCAGTGATGGTGGATGTGTAACTGGCATGGTATGGTTGATTAAATTAGGTCTGCTATCCCTCATGTTGAAGGGGCTTAGGAAAGAGGGAGAGCGAGACGTGGCATGGATTCGAGTTAGGGCTAGTGGAAGCAGGTCTACTTATGAGTGGCATAGTTTTAGAGTTAGGTTAGACAGATGACTTTTTAAAATTCCATCCATATCAGACAAAATTAGATCTGGATCAAGATAGGGCTGATTTAAGAGGTAGCATCAGCTCCTCAACTACCTGTGGGCAGGAGTGACTCAGATTTCAGTGAATCTGGGAGTTGAGGTGGGAAAGTTGCTGGGTTCAGGGAGGGAGAATGGTGCAGATATATGTTAGGGTTTTCAGTAAGCATAAGGTGGATTTTTTGTAGGCGGATGGGAGACAGTAAAGATAGAACTTGGTGTGAGGGAAGGTCTTACAGTTCATGGGTAGATAACTCCTGGATAGGCTTCGTGTTAGTTTGAGCACTTTTTCAGTAAGGGCAGCAGCTGCTGCCATGTCCTGTGGGCACAAGTGCCAGCTTCTATTGGCTTCTGACTATTATATCTAACTGGACAGATAAGCTACTGGAAGGTAGGTGGGCCCCGGGGACTGAGTCAGGACTTCAGCTGCTATGCCCTGCCTTTTTTCTGTGTAGCAAAAGAATTATTAGGGTTTGGTCAGTGTAAAGGTAGAGACTAGAAGGAGGGCTTGTTGGAGTTTATTAAAAGGTTGTTTTGGTTAATTGGGGAGAGTCTAAAAGGCTAGCAGGGGTGGCTTGTTTCAATTAGTTAGGCTGCAGGTGATCTTATTTTCTCATGGTTTGGGGGAGTTATTCTTTTAATGTCCTTCACATTTTTCACCCTGTAATCTTTTTTACCACAAACACATTCACCTCTCATTAACTTCTCAGCAAGCATCTTTTTTGCAACTTACTCTGACCTTCTGCAACTTACCGTTTCCATTTAGACTTAAACTTTCACTGGAATGAAAATTGTATTAACTGTTAGCAAAGGGTTAAAAGTTTCCTGGGAGTCATTACTGCTGCATTGGATAAAGGTTACTGTGACCACTTTTGAGGAATTTAATGGCATATGGTATCTATTTCAGAGTTAAACTGAGTAGTGGGGGGTGAGGCACAGGCCTAAAAAGATAGCAGCAGAACGAGATAAGTGTGCTTTGGAGGCAGAGAAAGGTTAAAGGAGTTGGTCTGTGTTTGACTTACAACTGTTTTTAATGGGGGAAAAAAACTGTTTTTAAAGGAAGACAAATGCTGACAGCTGGCTTAAGGAAGATGATGAAAAAGGCATCATTAAAGGTGTGCTGACTAAAGGTTTGGAGGGATGATTTTCAATTCCTATAACTGAGACCAGGGAAGGGGAAACAGTACCTGAGGAGTAGGGGGGGACTTAGAAGATAGCTCTCTGGAGTCCACCGAAAAAGGAAACCAGCTTACCTGTTGCCTTGACTGCTACCTCGGGCTTGACATGGGGTCACTGGTGGCTTCAGTTGTCGTTGGTGGCCAGATCGAGCAATATTAGTGGCAGTTCAAGGTTTGGAGGGACTGACTTTCTGTGGCTAGGTGCTGAGGGGCAGTCACTTCTCAAGTGGCCTTGCTGACAGCAGAATGGGCAAGGTTTAGTGAGTTGTTGGGTTTGAGGGCAATGCTTAGCCCATGACCTTCCTGGTTGCATTTGAATCAGGATCCTGGAGGTTGGTGGTCAGAGTCACTGTTGAAATTGCTGCTTTCTGAAGTCTTCTGACCCCTCCCTCCAGCTGGCCCCACAGTGCCAACCAAGGCTTGGGCTTGTCAGCTTGATTTCTGGTGGGTTCAGGATTCACAGGCATTGAAAACTTTAAAATGCCATATTCACCAGGTCACAGATGGGGAATCTGAGGGCCACCCTTGATTTTCTTAAGTTTATTATTTTTTTTTTTTATCAATAGCTGACTGAGTTGTAAAGTGAGTGACTTGGGCTGAGCCCCAGTGGCGTAGTGGTTGAGTGCAGGACTGCGGCCTACTGGTGGGCAGGTGGTTCAAATCCAGTAGCAGCTCTCCAGGAGCAAGGCTGGGCCTCCCACTCCCACCAGAGGGCAGTGATGCCTAAAAATATAAAAAATTTTTTTAAAAAGTGAGTGACTAAGACAGTGGCTTCTGCCAGAGAGGCAGGGTTTAATTTAATAAATTGGCTTAAGGTTTCAGTGAGGCGTGAAAAAATTTTTAAAAAGCTGTGGGACTTTCATCTGGCTTCTGAGTAATTTTTTTGCAGCTTCTCAAAGTTAACTGCTTTATGAGAGATGGCTTATAAACCTGAGTAAGATATTGGAACTCCTTAATAAAGGTGGTAACGTCCTGTGAGAAAATAGTTAGCAGCTTTTTACAAAGGCGGTAACTGAGGGACTTGAGAGGCTGAGGAGGCCAAGTAGGGAGGGAGAGAGAAGGGGGAGAGAGACTCTAGGGAGTCCTATGGGTTTGGCTCTGGGGAGGAGACAGGTGTCAGAATTCCAGTTGCCTCATATTTTGGAAGTCAAGGAGATAGCAGAGGGAGGCAATGGTGAGGGGTACCCAGGTAATGCAGAGGCTGAGAGGGGCCTGAGTGGGCTGTGGGTTCAGGGAACGGGGCAGTTGGAGGTTGGGGAAGTCTCAGAGGAGCCTGAATCGGCCTTGGAGCTGCAGGAGATGCAGGCGGAAGGCGGGGGTCAGGCAGGTGAGAGAGACAGTGCTCCCAGAGATTCAGAGGGGAGTTCTGAAGAGGCCGCTGCAGGTGATCAGGCAAGGAGGACTAGGAGGACAAGGAGGACAGAAAGCACATACAGCAGGATGACAAGAGCAGAGAAGGAAAGAACCAGAATACACAAAACCTAAGATCACCTTTAGGTTTGGTGGTACAAATTATCGAGGTAGCGGACAATGTCTGGCCAAGGCAACTCATTGCCCAATTGATGTTATGGTCACACTTGGTTATAGAAAAAGACCAGATGTTTAGGGCAAACATCTGGAGCCAGGCCCAGCTCAGTCAGAGTTAGGGGCTCAGTGGAGAGTCCTGGACTTGCAGGAACAGGAGGGTGGAGAGTGAGATTCCCATGGCATCTTAAACTGCAGGGGGCATAGCCAGAGAAGGACGTCTCCTGGTCCCCGTCCACACCCGTCAGTCAGGAGGTGGCCTGGTAACCCTGAGAGGCGTCCCAGTCAGATTTAGGAGTCCAGTGAAAGAGTCCTAGACTCCCCAAAATGGAAAGGTTCCCTGGTGTAGGCCTGCACCTTTAATCCAGCAGACAAAGGACTTGGGTCAGTGAGGGTAACAGATACCACAGGAGTCTAGGGAGGGGAAAGGGCCAGGCTTTGTGGCCAGCTGAATAGAGGGTTGTGGCACTCATGTACTCTGGTGTCAATTTGACTAAGAGTGTAAGGATGGAGTCTGTCCTGTCAATCTGGAGACCTCTGTGTGGGCATGGTTTTTTCATGAGAATTCTGGGAAATCTCATGATATTTCCCCCATGGGTGTGAGAGACTTACAGCTCAGTCCTTGAGAGACACTGCAACTGACAAGACAACGTGACAACATATTGATAGACCCTGAATGGAGCTGGAGGAGAAGCCACGTGAGCTTACCCTGATGGAACCAGAACTCTGAAGCAAGAAAAGTCACATAGAGACTCCTACCAGTGCTGAGATGCTTGAGAAGCTACAGAGAGGCCCCTGCCAGCCCTGAGATGCTTCTACCACCATGAATACACAAGACTCTGCACCCACTGACCGGTGATTGTTCTGGCATCATTGCATGTCCCTCATCAATCTTTATAGACTGGTATCGAACATCTGGGCTAATATCAGACTTGTGGGCTTAGATTGGTTTGGGATGCTTTCTCATTGTTCCATTCCACTTGTATATAAACTCCCTTATATACATATGCGTGTTTATGAATTTGCTTCTCTAGTCTATCAGCCCTAACACAAGTGTGGTCAGAGGCCTTTGTTCAGAGTGAGAAAAGGAGGAATTGGATTTTAGGGTAAGTCTGAGAGTAGGCTTTGCAGAGCTGTGAACTCAAAGGACACAAATAAGTAAAAAGGTTCAGAAATAACCTTTTGAACATTGCCAGGAGTCCCATTAGCACCAGAAATCCCAGAACATTAATACAGAGACAAAGGACTAGGAGAGGAAGATACTCACTGGCAGATGCAATGGATGGCAGCTGAGAGGTCCTAGTTTGAGGAAAGGGGAGATGGAAGAGAGAGGGATACCACATTTGCCTAAGGGTGGGCAGGGGCGCATCAAGACACCTCTTAATCCTCCTGGTTTCTTGCACCAAGACGAGAGGTTGAGATGGAGCCACAGAAAGGAGAAAGAGCTCAGTTAGGGTTGAGAAGTAAAGAAAGGCTTTATTGGGAAAGGGAAGGACTTTGGGGAAGAGAAGCGACAGCAGAGAAAGGGATAGGAGCATCTTGAGCTCCTGGGTAAGTTTCCAGGCCCCAGAGAGTTAGGCCAGGGAAGCTGCTCCTGGCAGTGAGGCAGTGGGACATATACAGACAGGGTTTGAGCCAAGGACATATGTACGATAAAGGGAATGAGGCTTTCTGATGTAGTAGTTGCAGGATCTGAGTCAGGATATAGTTGGTGGGTACATCTTGTCTTTCACAGACCCACTTTCTGGAACACTGAGGGAAGAGGCTATACAGACCCGGCCCTGAAAGATAAGCTCTGTGAAATTTCAGAGGCAGGGGTGACAAAGTTCAGTAGGTTGTTCATCTCCTTCTTGTAAGGCCAGTGGAAAGGGGTGCAAGGGTCTGCCTGGTTTAAGGGGCTGCCTGATCCATCGGGCTGCCTGGCTTGACCCCAGCCCAAACAGCAACTATTATGAAAAGTTATTTATTTATTTTTAAATCATTAGGAACTTATACAGCAATTATCACAATTGATCTATCCATCCATTGTGTCAAGCATATGTGCATATGTTGCCATCATCATTTTCAAAGCATTTTCTTTGTACTTGGTATCAGCTTATTTCCCCTCTTCTACACCCTCCCTTTCCTCATAAATCCTTGATAATTTATTTTTTAAAAAATTCATGTCTTATACCAATCACTATCTCCTTTCACTAATTTTTCTGTTGTCTGCTCCCCTGGAAGGGGGTTTCATATAGATCATTGTGATTGGTTTTCCCTTTAGTCCTCTCCCCCCACACCTGACTCTTAACTTCCTGGTATTGCTACTCTCATTACTGGTCCTGGGGTTTGGTATCTGTCCTGGATTCCCTGTTTCCAGTTCTTATTTGTACCAGTGTGCATGCTCTGATCTAGCTGGATTTGTAAAGTAGAATTGGGTTCATGATAGTGGGGCAGCAGGAGGAAGCATTAAAGAACTTGAGAAAGTTGTATGTTTCATTGTTGCCATACTACCCCCTGCCCTGCTCATCTCTTCCTTGTGACCCTTCTCTAAGGGGATGTTCAATTGTCTACAACTGAGCTTTGGGTCTCTACTCTGTGCTCCCTCTCATTCACATTGTTATGATTTTTTTCTGGGTTTTTGATGCCTGATACCTGACTCCATTGACACTTCATGATTATAGGCTGGTGTGCTTCTTCCATGTGGACTTTGTTGCTTCTCAATTAGATAGCCACTTGTTTGTTTTCAAGCCTTTAAGACCCCAGATGCTATATCTTTCAGCAGTCGGACACCATCAGCTTTCTCAATTATATTTGCTTATGCACCCATTTTGTCTTTGGCAATTGTGTCAGGGAAGTATGCATCATGGAATACCAATTTAATAGAACAAAGTTTTCTTGCATTGAGGGAGTACTTGAATGGAGGCCCAATGTCCATCCGCTACCACAATCCTAGACCTATAAATATATGCATGTACATCTGTTTCCTCATTATATGTAAATATGTTTACATATGTACTTGCCTGTATTTAGAACTCTGCAAATGTTCTTAGTCTCCTCGTTCTTTACTCTAATTCTTTTTACATTACTCTTATCCCACTATCATGCTCAGCCTTCATTTGGGTTTCAGTGACTTCTTTCGGTTACATTGCCCTTGATCAAGCCCTACCAGGCTTCCTACCCACTCCTCACCCTTGTCTTTGGGTCATTTGTTGCTCTCCCAGCCTTGGGTTGGTCAACACCACCTCCTTTCCTCTATATCCCCATCTCCCATGTCCCCCTCGAACCATTGATCCCATTATCTTCTCCACCAGATTGTTCACCTATCTTATCTTCTCTAGTTAGACCTGCAGATATAACAATATGTACCGTAAAAGAAGACATAACAAAACAAAGTGACAAAAGAAAGCGAAATGACAACAATACCAATGTCAATTTAAAAAAGAAAAGGAAAGAAAAGAAAACCTGTAAAAAGTTGAAGGTCTGTTTATTGACCTCTAGGAGTGTCATCTGGTCAAGTCAGATGAGGTGCCATGCGCTGGCCCCAAGTCTGTCCTAGGCACCCCCTCAGGACCTCCCTGCTCTACTCTCCCAACTGCTCTGCTGCACACCCTTAGTATTTTGCGTCCGTGTGGTGGGGTCAGTCCAGACACATTCCCTACACGGTGTCTCCAGTGTTGGCCCACTGTAGGGCCATGGGTCAGCGAGGGACATTGTGTCTCATAGTGGGGCCATATGACCTTTCCTGTGCATTGGCTGTTCTGAGTTGGGATGTCATCCTCAAGGATTGGTGGGCCAGGCAGATGTGCTCCACTCTCTTCCTCGCCCCTTCAATTGCTCGTATGTGCTCTGATGAGACCTGTCCCACTCCCTGAGTTGCAGCTTCAGTGCGTCCTGGATTTTTCTATCTTAAGGGGAAACTGCTAAAAATTCAAAAGGGCAAGGCAGCCTTTTTTTCTTCAGTTAGCTAATAGCTCTAGTGACAAGCTTTTCATATGCTAATGTCCTGAGCATTCAAGGAATGGGGTAGGGGAAGTTTACCTTTTCTAAGCCTTTCCAGGCAATTCCTACTACTCAGTTAAGACATCAAATTTAAGCACAAAGGCAGTAGGCTTACAAATTCCCTCTACTCTAAGGTGACCAGACCTCCCACTTTTTAACAATTTGACCACATCCCGTGGCATTTTAAAATTAAAATAAATATATTACAATACTATTTCTGCATTCTATGAAAAGTTTTGTTGCTTCATATAGACCAAATTTTTAATCAAGGACCCCGTCCCTGATCAATGGTGTCCTGCTTAAAATCTGGTCACTTTACTAATCATACTGCCAAATACTTGTTTCTACCACAAAATATATCAATAACAGCAGTTAGAAGAAATAAATATAATCCTACTACAGTCAGATCCTAAACATAATTCTTTTTTTTGTTTGTTTTGGTTTTTTTGGGGGGGCATCACTGCTCTCCGGTGGTGGGAGTAGGAGGCCCAGCCCCACTGCTGGAATTGAACCTCCGTCCCAGTGGGCCGTAGTCCCGCGCACAACCACTACGCCACCGGGGCTCAGCTCCCTAAACATAATTCTTAAAAAAAATCAACTTCCATTCTTTCGTATCTGAATCTCCTGTTGATATGCAATATGACCTTAGACCTCTGGTAGGGTTCAGCAAGGGCCAGGCTGTTGGTCAGTCATTTGGGCTACACAGCATGACTTTTGTCTCAGAAAAGCCCACGAGGTGTTTTCATGCTCTGAGCTGCAATTTCACATCCACTATGTTCACTTTCACCATTGCAGGCAGAAGGAATAACCCAAGACTGCCCCTAAGAATCAAAACCTTCACTTCCCATGCCCTTTCCAGATTATAGCCAAGTAAGCGATGTGTCTATATGTGCCCTACAGCAATCCAAAGGAGAAAAACAGCTATAAGGCAGAGGTCAGCTGCCAAACCTCCCCTCTCCATCTTTATGATTTATTTCTCTAGGATGCCACTCCCCAGATACAATAATGTGGTAGGCCAGGTTAACTAGGAAAAAAAATTCAGTGACGCTCATATATGTCTAAGAGCTTTAAATGTGCAGTTCTGACATGATGCAAGATACTCTGGCAAGAGCCAGACCAAACCCAATGGTGCAGTTGTCATAAAAAAAAGAAAATAGGCCTGACCCCGGTGGCATAGTGGTTGAGTGCAGGATTGCGACCCACTGGCTTGGCAGTTCAAATCCAGCAGCAGCTCTCCAGGAGCAAGGCTGGGCCTCCCACTCCCACCAGAGGGCAGTGATGCCCCCCCACCAAAATGCAGACAGCACCTCTTCTGAATGACATTTCTCCCCTACCCCCACCCAACACACACACACACACACACACACACACACACACACACACACACAGATGCCTTTATGGTCCACCAAAGAATGGGGGAAGAAAAAAACGGCAATGGGGGAAGAGGGCACTAATCCACCCAAGGGGTGGGTATGGATACAGTTTGGGGAGTGCAATTGGTCTGACCGACCCATATGGGGCAAACCAAGAGGGAATGTAAGAGACCAGCAATGGGAGCAAAGTCATGAAGTCCCTGGGGAATCCAGATTGTAGACTTCCAACTCAGGGGCAGTCTTTGGCACTATTGTGGGTTCAAATAAGTGACAGCCACTACAATATCTTGATAATTTAGAAGAGTCTTTATTTGGTTATAACCAGACTGCCAGAATCTAAACACGATTCTTTGATTGCAGTCCCGAGAACACATTTCAGTCCATCTTTTAAAGGCAGAAAAACTCATTTGTCCTTTGTCTAAGACTTAAGTAAGCATGAACAGAAGCAGAAAGAAAAACTAATGTTACTATTCTTTAGGGTAAAGGAACATTACAGGGTATAGCATTGATTATAACATTCTGGTAACTTCAAGAAGAGAAGCATGCATGACGAGATACAATTTTTATCATAAAGGAAATAATACCAAAATTGACTATAACATCGTGGTTAACATAACAAGATTAATTACACCAGAAGTTCTCAACCTGTGGATCAAGACCCCTTTGAAGGTTGAATGACCCTCACAGGGGTTGCCATATTCATTAGAGTAGCAAAATTAAAGTTATAAGTAGCAATGAATTAATTTTATGGTTGAGAGATCATTACACATGAGGAACTGTGTTAAAGGGTCACAGCATTAAGATGGTTGAGAACTCAACTACACTACACTATTCAGATTACAACATCCAAGGGAACAACATTGAATGAGAACAAATGATATATTGAAGACTAATCAAAACTAATTGCAGTGTCCAGAACATGGGAACATGGGAGTACTTTCTAAAACATCATCAGCAGAGACTTTCCCAGAAGGGGAGAGAGAACAGGCAGGTTACCTAGCAGTCAACTTTCTGAAATGGGAGGGAGAAATGGGCAAGTTACTTAGCGGATGACAAAAATGGAGCTGCTAGTCTGCCTCAGCACCTCATTTGAACTCATTGGGGGATATTAACAAGGGAGGTCATCCTGAAAGTTTAAGGGTGTAATGGGCTGTGGAGTGGGACACTAGACTGCTCCATCCTTGACTGCAGGAAGATTAATTGGGTCTTGTAGAAGGTGCACCCCTCGGTCATGAATGCTAAGGACTACAAGGGTATATGTGCTGATAGGTAAGTGAGTCCTGGTACATGGATCCCTGAAAGAAAGGGTATTGGAGTGATGGATTATAACAGGGCCTGCTCACCATTTACAGAGAATACTAATCGACTCTGAGTCAGAACAGCTGTTAGACTTGGAACTATTTGAACGGTATATTAGTACAAGTAGACGAGAGAAAGAATTCTAGAGAGACTCGTGTGTATAAGAAAAAGTTTTCGGGCTGAGCCCCGGTGGCTTAGTGGTTGTGCGCGGGACTGCGACCCACTGGGATGGAGGTTCAATTCCCGCTCACAGGAGCAAAGGCTGGGCCTCCTACTCCCACCACCAGGGCAGTGATGCCTAAAAAAAAAAAAAAAAGAAAAAGTTTTCCCTGGTGGCGCAGTGGTTGTGTGCGGGATTGCAGCCCACAGGGTTGACGGTTCAAATCCAGCAGCAGCTCTCCAGGAGCAAGGCTGGGCTTCCTACTCCCACCAGGGCAGTGATGCCACACACAAAAAAATTAATAAAAAAAATGTTTAAAGAAAAAGTTTTATATTAAAGGGTAATTGTACATTAAGAAAACATTGCGGCCCAGTCCAGAACAAGTCCATAAGTCCAATGTTAGCTCATATGTCTGATACCAGTCTATTAATTCCTCTTCAGACTCACACAACACATGATCAGGAAGATCACAAGCCAGTGGGTAGAAAGTCTTGTAGACCCAGTGGTGGTGGAAGCATCTCAGTGCTGGCATAGGTCTCCAAGTAGCTCCTTCAGCTCCAGGGCTCTGGTTTCATCAGCAAAGTTACATCTGGTTTGTCGTCAGGAATGTTTTAAATATAGAGAGAGAGTGTATCTGGGCTCCAGTGAGCTATTTATCTCCATGGGACCTCCAAATGAGGTTATCAAGCTGTGACCTGATTGACAGGCTACACTCCACCCCTTTCACTTAATATTCTCAAGTTGACATCAGATTATGTAAGTATCATCATCTATGGTCTCTCTCCTTTTTCTTTTGGTGTCTATTTAGATAAGATAGGCAGAATGAGCAATCCCAATGAGACAGCCATCGAACTGAACAGTTCACATAGTAAAGGAGGAGTGGTAAGCCAGTAGTGACAGGGACAGGGGAATAGCAAGGGATCTAAAATTGATGGTGAGGAAGGTGTAGCATTCCTGGTCGTGTTTGATCAATTGAGATATATCTGGGAGGAATTACTGAGAGATGAACACCAGGTAAACATGATAGTGAGACTGGAGGAAGGAACAAGATAGTAAAAAATTTATACATAGGTATAAATATACATATATAAATATAGTCAATAAAGAAGCAGGTGGATTTGGGGCCTCTGATTAAATCTTACTTTAGTACAAGAACTCTTTTTTTTAACAATTTGTTTTAATAATGTGGCAATGTATGATATTCACCACTCTGACACAATTGCTGAAGACAAAATGGGTGCATAAGAAAATGTGAAGCAGGAAATAGAGCAAAGAGCTAGAACACAAAGGGCACTTGCAGAAGTCTAACCACAGGCATGGGACTGAGACCCGGTGACGCAGTGGTTGAGTGCTGGACTGCAGCCCACAGGGTTGGCAGTTCAAATCCAGCAGCAGCTCTCCAGGAGCAAGGCTGGTTTTCCTGCTTTCACCATGGCAGTGATGAAAAAAAAGCATAGCCATGTCCATATATAAATATAATTATCTATTATAAGGAGGGAATAAATTTAAGAACATACTTATAGATTAAGTACTAGGGTAGCAAGTGGACCTTGGGCCCTCACCCAGGTGCTCCCTCAATGCAAGAACACTTTATTCTATGAATCTGGTATTCCACGATGCTCACTGGCCCAATACAATCACTGAAGTAAAATGAGTGCAAATGTGGTGAAGAAAGCTGATGGGGCCCAGCTGTCAAAGGATGATATTTTTTCTGGAGTCTTAAAAGCCTGAAGAAAACAATAGACCATTTACCTAAGAAGTGGCCACGCCCACACAGAAGAAGCACTACAGCCAGTGTGGCCACAAGGTGTTGCTGTATGCACACCTCCCCAAGGCGCCCACTGAGGAAATGTGGGAGCATGACCAAGAGTGGTGAAAAAAGCTGATGATGCTCAGCTATCAAAAGATACAGTGTCTGGGGTCTTAAAGACTTGAGCGTAAACAAGCAGCCATCTAGCTCAGGAGCAACAAAGCCCACCATAAAAGAAGCCCACTTGCCTGTACAAAACAATATCAAGCATCAAAGAACAAAAATAAAAATCAATGGATCAACTGACTCCCAATACAATCGCTGAAGACAAATGGATACAGAGGCAAACAGAGTAGAAGAAAGAGATGGTGCCCAACTACCAAATGATTAAGTGTCTGACGTCTCAAAGACTTGAAGATAAATGAGT
Source organism: Nesogale talazaci (assembly GCA_004026705.1). Taxonomy (NCBI): domain Eukaryota; kingdom Metazoa; phylum Chordata; class Mammalia; order Afrosoricida; family Tenrecidae; genus Nesogale; species Nesogale talazaci. Next base: position 8,952 of record PVJH01033571.1, on the reverse strand, counting down.
CGCCGTTCAGCGCAGAAGCATCAAAGCCCACATGGAAGAAGCACACCAGCCTGTGTGATCAAGAGGGGCCGAAGGGAGCAGGTATTGAGCATCAAAGAACAAGAATCACAGAATCATGAATGAGGGGGAGAGCAGAGTGGGGACCTAAGGCCCACTGGTCGGTAATTGGTCACCCCCTTACAGGGGAGTCATGGGGAGGAGACAGACCAGTCAAGGTTCAGTGAGGCAGTGATGAGGCATACTACTTTCCTCTAGTTCCTGAAGGTTTCCTCCCCCCAACTATCATGGTCCCAATACTACCTCACAAGCCCAGCTGGACAGGAGAAGGTACACAAGTAGAGAGGGGAGCTGGAGGTAGGGGGAACCCAGGACAGAGGAGCCCCGTGGAGCCGGTGGTGCAGTTGGAGCCACTGGAGGGGTGGAGAGAAGGTGGGGTAGAGAGAGGGAAGCAACTGCAAGGACATACACATAACCTCCTATCTGAAGGACAGATATCAAAGGAATGAGCTGGGGGAGAGGTTGGGCAGTGTAAGATATGACAGAACAATAATAATCTATAAAGTATCGAGGGTTGGTGGGAAAGGGAGAGCAGGGGAAGGGGGGAAGGGATGGGATTTCAGGGCCTCAAGTGGAAAAGCTGATATTTGGAGAATGGTAACAAGCAGCAGACATGCAAAGATGCTTTTTTTATGTATTGTATGTTTATTTATGTATTGTAAAAAATGATGTATGAGTCCCCAATAAGATGATTTTTAATTAAAAGAATGTGAAGAAAGTAGATGGTGCCCAGCTATTAAAAGATATAGCGTCTGGAGTCTTAAAGACTCAAAGTATGTTTTTTTTGTTGTTTTTTTTGTGGGCATCACTGCTCTCTGGTGGTGGGAGTAGGAGGCCCAGCCCCACTGCTGGAATTGAACCTCCATCCCAGTGGGCTGCAGTCCCGCGCACAACCACTACGCCACCAGGGCTCAGCCCTAAAGACTCAAAGTTAAGCAAGCAGTTATCTAGCAGGGAAGCAGCAAAACCCACAGGGAAGAAGCCCACCAGCCTGTGTGATCATGAGGTGCCAGCAGCAATAGGTTCTGAAGTTCAAAAATAAGCATACAAATTTATGTGAAGGATAGTAGACAAAGTGGAGACCCAAAACCCAGCTGTAGGATTATTGGCCAGTCCCTCACAGAAGTGTCACACCAAAGGGATGAGATGATGTATCCAGGGTAAGCTATAATCCTAGTGAACCACATAACTACCCTCTCGTTCTTTAATATCTCCTCTCCTTATTATTGTCGTCTTAATTTTATCTCATTAATCTTGTTAGATCTGTGGATGCTCATTTATATAATTCAGATTTTTCGATGCATGAAATCCAAGATAGGTAAACCCTGCAGAAATAGTAAAAGAAGTAATGATTTTCTAAGGGTACAAGAAGAGAGGGGAGTGGAAGGGAGAGAACAAATAGCAATAAAGACTATAACTCCACTCAATGGGAATAAGTAACCGAATTGTTGCTGAATGAATACATTAGACAGTTTAAGATATAACAAATAATGTAATATATAATAATAAAGGTTCCTGTAGGGTAGATTAGGGATGGAGGAGAAAGTGGGAACTGATATCAAAGAGTTCAAAAAGGAAAAAAAATGGTTTGAAAATGATGGTGGCAGCAATTGTGAAAATATGATTGATCTAATTGAATTGGGGATTGTTAAAATATCCATAAGCACTCTGAATAAAGGATTTAAACATAAGAGTTTTGTCAGGTGGGATCAAATTATTAAGGAAGTGGAGGGGATGCTGACCACTAAGTGGCTGCCACACCAAATTATGACAAGATTTCCTACTTGCCCCATTCTGAAAAGGTAGACATTCCTATCAGAGGAATGAAGGATACTGATGGAAAAATCAAACCAGGAAAGGGAAAAGGGAGCAGGTACATCTGGAAGAAGATAAATACATGTCTGATGGCAAAAAAGGCAGGGAGGACCAATCTTCAGGTGGAAAAAACAATGACTAAAAATGCTTTTAAGGAACCTATCCCCGGTAATAAGTACCGAATAAGCCTCATTTTCCTGAGTTTCTGGACTCACCTTGGGGACCCAGACCAAGTGCCATAGAACATTGGCACATTAAATCCTGAGTATGAAGAGTAATTTACAGGTTAGGATTTATGGACTAATATCAGACTTATGGACTTGACCTTGACTAGGCTGGGTTGCATTCTTCACGTACAATTAGTCTTTGATAAAAAGTTCTGTCTTATATGCATATGAGTGTCTATGAATTTATTTCTCTAATCAACCCAGACTAACACATCGTGTAACACCTCAGCCCAAAAGGCTAAGCTTGTGGCTCTGATTAAGGAGCTCTGCTGGGCAGAAGGATGATAGTGACAGTCTATACATATAGCAGATAGCAGTTGACTCTGTGCATGGAGCTAGTTACTGAGAAAGAGGACAATATAATATATAATAATAAAGGTTCCTGGAGGGTAGACAGAGGATGGAACTAACTTCAGGGAGCAAAATAAATAAAAAACAAAACAAATATTGGCTTTGTTGGAAGCCATGTGGCTACCAACCAAACTGGCAATTGTGCATTGTCGAGGACACCAGAAGGGTAACTCAAAGGAAGTCAGGGGAAACCGGAAAGAAGATAAAGACACCAACATGAACTAACTTTGGTCCCCTGACTAGAACCTCTCTTATCTCATTACACCAAGGAAGAGATTGTTTGGGCCAAAAAAAACCTAGACATGAAGGAAACCACTGACTGGTGGACCTTCCCAGATAGTAGTACTGTGGTCCCCAAGGTGTTGTGTAAGTTCATAATGCTACAACAGCACCATGCTATTCATTTAGATAAGACCAAGCTCCATGAGTTTATTAGAAAACAGTTTTATATCCCAAATTTAAATAGTATTCTTGAAAGTATAGTAATGAGGTGTGCATGCATACAGGTAAATATGCTCTTACATCAGCTCCTGCCCCACAAGGTATTAGAATGAGGAGTCAAATGCCAGGAGAGGCTGAGCCCCGGTGGCGTAGTGGTTGTGCACGGAACTGTGGCCCACTGGGACGGAGGTTCAATTCCAGCAGTGGGGCTGGGCCTCCTACTCCCACCACCGGAGAGCAGTGATGCCAAAAAAAAAAAAAATGCCAGGATAACAATGGGAGATAGATTTCACTAAAATTAAATCTACAGCTAAGGGGTAAAAATATTTTCATGTATTATTTGACAGTTTTCCAGGTTGGGTTGAAGTTTTTGTTACCCACCACAAGACTGCCATGATAGGCACAACAAAGTTATTAAAGGAAGTAATTCCAAGGTTTGGCTTTCTTCAGTCAATTGAGTCTGACAATGGCCCAGTCTTTACTGCTAGAGTAACATAACACATTTCAAAAACTTTGGGGGTTGAATGAAAATTACACTGTGCTTATAGGCCTCAAAATTGAGGACAGGTTAAAGAAATGAATAGAACCTTGAAAGAAACTTTGTGTAAATATGTATTAGAAACAGAGGCAGACTGGTTATCTTGACTTCCCTTTGCTTTATTAAGAGCAAGCTGCACTCCATATAAAAAAAGGTCTTATCCCTTACGAAATTTTGTTCAGGAGACCACCCCTTTGATGCCTAAAGTCCAAGATCTAAAACAAGCTGAAGAGTATAACCAAAATGTGCTTAAGCTCAGACATTGCAGAAAGTTCAGCACCAGGTGCTCCAGGTGGTTTGGGGTGCTACCCCCTAACCTGCCCTGCCAAACCTCTACATTGGAAACTTGGTGCCAGCCAAGTGACACAACGCAACCGGATTCACTCTGAAGTGGAAAGGGTCTTCCATGAAAATCTTCACCACACTTACAGCTTGGACAGAGTCACCCCTTGGTTCCACCACTCCTATCTGACACCTGCCCCAGGGGAGGCAGAATAGCACATCTTCAAGAATCCAAATCAACCACTCCAACTAAGACTGTCCAGTTTTCCCTAGTCTCCCTTGTAATCCTTTATTTGTACTTGTTTTTCTTTTGGGGGGGGGGGGTGTCTAGCAATAGTTGGGAGTTTCCCCTTCCAGTTTTTTGTGGACTGTTACTTAAGGAACAACCAATCATTCAGCTCTTAGCTTAACTTGGGAACAACAACCCAAGTCTCTCAGTTTTCAAGTTGATCTTTGTGCTCTATTGAGCCCTCGAATTGATACCAGGGCCCAATGTTTCTCCTCTTCACCTTGCTGAGCCCCGGTGGCTTAGTGGTTGAGTGTGGGACTGCAGCCCTCGGGCGTGGTGGTTCAAATCCAGCAGCAGCTCTCCAGGACCAAGGCTGGACCTCCCGTTTCCACCAGAGGGCAGTGATGCAAAAAAAAAAAAAAACTCTCCTCTTCACTTGGTAGAACCCCAACATGCCTTGTAGACTATTTGCATGAGCATGAACACACCGTTTTAGAAAGAAACCTCCAACAAATTGGAATTCATATTTGCCCTGGATTGCATAGTCAATTAACCTGGCAGTTCAATGATCCTGAAGCTTGCTATTGTTTTTAGTGGGGTTGTGAAACTATTTCCACCATAAAGATATTAAAAGCAAAAAGATAAATATCTCCAGGTTCATCTCCATTCCCCTTCATCTTGTGAGAAAGGTCACAGCAATCTTTCAAATATCACACTTTGTTCCCTAGTGATTTAGCCCAAATTTGGAGAAATAGGCAAATTTGGAACATCTAACTTTATGAAGATGGGTATGACAGAGGAAATGTGTTCAGTATTCATAGACAAGTCTAACCAAAGATTATAATCTCACTGTGGCCAGTGGCTGCTGTCTTAGATGGAGATAAAAAATTTCTTTCTGTAGGTGGATACCCTAAAGTAGTTGTCCCCCCAAATTTCAGGTGCCTTAGTGTTTACACGGACCACCCCCACCCCTGTAACTAGTCCAGCTCCACCGTTAGCAGATTGGCTGACCAGTGCTCACCGAGTTTGAAATCCTGAACCAGCCCAAGACTTCTGGTTACGTTTACATCCAAGAACCCTTTTTTATGTGGGTCTCACAACCCAACACCTCCCTTTGCCCACCACCCAGGGAGCAATGCCCAAACTGTTCATTTAACCTTATGCAATCTAGAGGGTCCAGAAAATTTTCACCTCACCTAGCTATAATGTGTCACATTCTAGGTTTTCTGCTTATTGTAACCAGCCTGTTAGCATTCGTTACAATGGATCACAAGTGTATTTTAAGGCTCTGGGAACATGCTTTTCTTGCTCTTTTGGTCTCACCACCTGACTGTCTACTTATGCATTTAATGTTTCAAAACCCCCAAAGCTTTGTACCTAGTGTATTTGGTATCTCATACTTACATATATGAAGGAGATCAAGGACTAGCCATGATAACTACTCCTCAATACTGCAGGCATAAATGAGCCCTATGTTAATCCCCTTTTTAATAGGATTGCAGGTTCTGCAGCCACAGGTATCTCTGCACTCATCAAACAGTCATGGCTTGAAAGGCCAATATGATTGATGCAGATATTAACAGACTAGAAACCACCCATTATAAGATTGCCAGAGCAAATTGAGTCCTTGGGCAAGGTAGCTTTATAAAGCAGAGGAGGATTTGTTTTGGGGGCATCACTGCCCTCTGGTGGTGGGAGTAGGAGGCCCAGCCTTGCTGCTGGATTTGAACCTCCAACCCAGTGGGCCGCAGTCCCGCGCACAACCACTACGCCACTGAGGCTCACCCCGCAGAGGAGGATTTGATTTATATTCCTTAAACAGGTGGGCTCTGTGCTGCCCTTGGAGAAGAATGCTGTTTATATGCCAACAAAATTGGGATTGTGTGAGAAACGCTTGCCTTAGTCCGCAAAAGTGTGGTGGAAAGGCCCCAGGGAATGGAATCTATAGGCAGCTGGTATCAGAAGTTATTTAATTGGTCTTCTTGGGTCATGTGATAGTTAGTTTTATTGTGCCAACCTGGCCAATAGGGACATATAAGATTAATGGGGTTGCAGCTTCATTGGAGGGAAAAGAGATAAATGGATCTTGAAGGCCCACCCCTATCTCTCTTGCTCTCCAGTGATCAGAGCATGCTAAAGCATGCTGCTGCTTTAGCTAGCTCTCTGCCTCAGCCTATGAGCTCCACCACCTGTGGGCCAAGCCAACTCATGGATCATGTTGTTAGAGCTTGAGGCGCCTTTGAAACCTGCTTTGCCATGCTGCGGGTGCATGCATCACTTGGCGTGTGTGGCTGGTGGTCCTGTCACCTGGCATTGTTTGCATTCAGTATCCCATCCAGGCTTGCTTCGCTAAGCTCCCAAGCTGACTGTTGGTGATCCAGCCTGCTGTCTGCTACCTGTGGGCACACTATGCTTGGGGTCCCCCCCCTTGGGGGACCCTGCTGTCTGCTTCCTTGACCTTGGACCCAGCAGCTCGCCTGAGTTGAAGGGCCTCCAGTACATTAGCTGTTCCATGGAAGTGAGCTGAACCGAACCCTCTGTACTGCTATGTGGACTAATTAGCTCTTATATCCTTCTCAATGTATAAACCTATCTATCTACCTATCTGTCTAATCATAAGTGTCCTCGTTTTGTTTCTTTGGAGAATCCTGCCTAAAACAGACCACCAGATTAATTACTAGCCTTGCTGGTCCCTGATTATTAATATTAGGACTTCGATTGGACCATGCATTATTAATGTCTTGGAAAATTCATCCCAAACTGTAATCTCATGGTGTTAAGAACCCAATTTATACAGTCCTAAATCTGGAAGATGTTGATGAATCAATTATTTGATTTGCAAATAAAAACAGTAGGGAATGAGGCAAAGGAGCCACAATAACTCCATTTTCTTGGCTGCTGGCTGGTCTTTCCTCCTTCCATTCCCTTCTCCGGAAGGTGCACTGGCATTGTTCCTAGAATGTACCCTGTTTATCCAGAACCAGGATGCAAATGAATTATGCTTTTGTAACACTTGCTTACTTTGAGTGTATAATCACGCATACTGTTCTTTTTCTACACTGTTTGTTTGCTTCATAGGAATGTCCCTGTGTGTGTATGTGTGTGTGTGTGTGTGTGTGTGTTTTGGGGGGGCTTTATAAATTTAATTGCTGCAGCTGGGGAGAACTCGTTGGTTGCCCCTGCAGATGGCTAGCCTAGTTAGAGACCCTTCAGTTCTTTTGGACATTATAGTGGTCATCATTTATTTGAACCCACAACAGAATCACACCAATATCAGTGACTGAAGGACTGTAAATCACATCATCAGAAGCCAAAGAAGGGGGTTGCATCAGAGCCTAAATTATGAGATTTCAGTTTTCAGAAGGTTATGGATGACAGTGAGACCCTGGGATACCTTTGTGAGAGCTGCCCAGAAAATAGACCTCTGGTGATTCCCCTCTCTCCATAATGGAGGGATGGGAATAAACTGGTTACTAGAGTGTACTGGAAAGACAATGGGCAATCAAAATAATAAACCTGACATGAATAGTTAAAACCTTGTCACTTGATGCCTCCTCTGATACACATTGGGCCTGATCTAGTTTTCAACATTTTCTCTGTGTGTGTGTGTGTGTGTGTGTGTGTGTGTGGAGAGAGAGAGAGAGAGACAGACAGACAGATAGAAAGAGAGAAGCTGGTAAGATTCACTGGTTGCAGAGGCCCTCCGACCATCTTGACATCTTGATTGGGAGGTGACTCATGACCATGTGACCCTGATATCCCAATTTTCTTTTAAGAGCACAACCAACCAGTGCAAAGACTATCCTTCTCTCAGCTGTCAACTTGACACCTGTACACATTCTTTAGCCATTATTTCTGAAAAACAATACAACCATACTTGCACCTAACGTGATACACCTAACACAAGCAGAACCAAAATGCACTCACCCCATTTTCATCTTATATATATAGATGAGGAGAAGAAAAACATTTGATACATACAGACAAATGGGAATTGCTCTTTGCAATTACAGTCATTTTGGTACCTGGCCATGTGGTTGCAGTAATTAGAACTACTTTCTTACATTACTCATTTATTACATCTACTCATTAAAGTTAGTTCCTTTGTTCTCAGCAAGTACCTAGGCTGGCAGTGTTTCTCTTCTTTGGGTGACCAAATTCTTCATTCCTAAGACACTGAGCAGTCTTGTCTGAATTAGGGTGCTGTAGTTTACCATTGACTTTACCATAAGACGTGGTAGTACAGGAACACCATCAAAGGAGTCTCCTGGACTATAGACATCATTCTCTATTCTGCACACATTGTCTGTCGATGTGTTGTATTGTGGTGGCTTGTGTGCTGCTGTAATGCTGGGAGCGATTGTGTGTTACTAGAATTTCAAATGCCAGCAGGGTCACCCAAGGAGAACAGGTTTCAGCGGAGCTTTCAGACTAAGAACAGGCAACAAAGGACTCAACTGCCCAATATGGAGGGAGAAGCCACTGAAAACCTTATGCCTAGTCACAAAACATTGTAAGTTACTAAAGGTCTAATGAAAGGAGGCAGAACATAGTCAGAAAGTGCCAGCGGATGGGCACCTCGGTCTGAGGGCACTGAAAATGTGACAGAGGAGCTGCTTTGTCAAAGTGAAATCCACCTTGCTGACCTAAATGGAGTAAAGCCTACAGGAGTGGAAACTTCAGGATCTTAATTTGCTGATGGGGCATGAAACAAATTAAAAAGGAACACCAGGAAAATCCAAATGATAGGACTTGGAATGTACGAAGTGTGATTCTAGTTGCCAAATTGCAAGTTGCCAAAATTAAATGAAACCCACAAAGATTGATGTCCTAGGTATTAGTGAGCTGCTATGAACTTGTGTTCACCATTTTGAATCAGAAAATCATATGATTTACTAGGCCAAGGATATCACCACTAAGAGGAATGATATGGCATCATCAAAAAGAACATTTTCAAATAAGTCTTGAAGTAAACTATCATCTGTGATAGGCTTATATCTATCTACCTTCAA
>PVJH01033570.1:10835-21558 GCA_004026705.1 Nesogale talazaci | reverse complement strand
CGGAACCTGGGGCGGGCCGGTGCGGAGGGGGGCGGGCACGGGAAGCGGGCATGTGCGCTGCTATGGAGCGGTGGGGGGTGGGGGTGGGGCCTGTACAGGGCCGGCGGGAGGAGCGTCCCGTGGCTCTGGGCACATCTTAGCCCAGTGCGAAGGCGTGTGGCTTGGACACCACGCATGGGGTCGCCTCGGGTGCGGGAGGAGAGGGGGGCACACTGGAGGGCGAGTATACCAGGAGCACGGAGCATGTGCCAAAGTGCGCCTGGCGCGAGGGACGTGGGAGAAACCGCTTTGGTTGGCGCAAGTGGATGGATGGATGGGCTGCCTGAATCATGGCATGGGAGTGGGATGAGCGGGCAGAGGGCCCCGCAGTGGGTGTGCAAGGAGGAGTCTGCCAGAGGGGAGTGAGCATTCAAGGAGCTTCACACTCCGGGAGTGAGCTGAGTGGGGATGACCTTGAGGGGAGAGGAGGGCCCAGCAGGCGTGTCAAAGGGCAGGGCAGGGGGCTGAGCCCCGGTGGCGTAGTGGTTGTGCGCGGGACTGCGGCCCACTGGGATGGGGGTTCAATTCCAGCAGTGGGGCTGGGCCTCCTACTCCCACCACCGGAGAGCAGTGATACCCCCCCAAAAACAAAAACAAAACAAAGGGCAGGGCAGGGTTAGAGGAGGGACAGGGTCACAAGCAATGAGGAAGTGACAGGACTCAAGCCTGGTGGTGCGCAGTGTGTTTGAGGAGTTTGTTGCGAGCGTGTGAGACTGGGGTGGATGGGCTTTGGAAGGGCCGAGGTGTTGCGTTGAAGAAGCAGGGGACGTTTGCAGACAGGATGGACTGGAAACTGGGCAGCGTCCCTGCAGTGTGGAATCCATGGTGAGTGTGTAACAAGGGCAACATTTGTCCACATGGGGAGAGAAGCATGAGTGTGCCATGGGGTGGGGAGGCGTGAGGTGTTACTACGATGGGGTGAGTGTGAAGGGAGGGTGGGGTGGGAAAGACATGTGGGAGGGCATGTGAGGAACAGTTCGAATAGAGAGTGAGGGGGAGGGTTACAAGGAATGGGCCATGGCAGTGCTAGGAAGGGCGGACAGATAGAGGAGGAAGTGTTTGGAAATTTGTGGAGAAATATATGAGAGGAATAGATGTATGGGTGAGGATAGTCCATCCAACCATCCATCCATCAGTTTGTCTGTCTGTCTGTTCATCCATACATCTACCTATCCCTCCATCCATCCATCCATCCACCCACCACCAGCCCTTTCATCTATCATTCATCCATCCATCTATCCATCATTTATTCATCCATTCATCTACGCACCCACCTATCCATCCATCCATCATTCATTAATCCATCCATCTACCCCTCCCACCTATCGATCCATCCATCCATCTACCCACCCACCTATCCATCCATCCATCCATCGTTCAATCATCCATCCATCTATCCACCCACCTATCCATCTACCCATCTATCATTCATTCATTCATCCATCTACCCACCCATCTATCCATCCATCCATCTTTCATTCATTCATCCATCTATCCACCCACCTATCCATACATCCATCTTTCAATCATCCATCCATCTATCCACCCTCCTATCTATCCATGCATTCATCATTCATCCATCCATTCATCTACCCAGCCACCTATCCATCTATCATTCATTCATTCACTCATCCATCTACCCACCCACCCATCATCCATCCACCAGTCACTGAGTGTCTACAGTACATGGATCTTTCTAGACACTTCCACCAAGGACCCAGAAATGTAAGAAGCAGAGAGGCAGAGAGATGAGTCTGAGAATCCTGTCAGGTTTAAGTCAAGAGTGTCTGTGTGCGGATGAGGGCTGTTGCTGGGTGCCAGAGAAGGAGGGAGGGAAGGAGAAGGGGCACAGAGTGCCTTACCCAGATGATGAGTTGGTTGTCCTGGCCCTGTGAAGAGAGGACAGAGGGGAGACATGCTCAGAGGGGGATGGGACACAGGGGAGGGAGTGAAGAAGGCTGGTTCAGGGTGGGAACAGAGCGTGGGAGGGGATACTACTAAAAGATACAGGGAGTGAGTAGGGGACTGAAGGGGAGACAAGGTCATCGGGGGGCCGAGTTGAAGGAGGGTGACAAGTGGCTTTGGAGTTACCTGGGCGCCAGGGCTGCAGGGGCACCGAGGGACTCCAGGGCCCGTCTCCCACAGCAGTGTAGGCTGCCACAGACACCATTAGGCTGGGCACCAGGCCTTCTCTCCCCAGGTCCAGAACCACCTCTTGCTTGAGCCCCACATCCACGAGGACCTGAGAGGTCCAGAGGGGGCATCAGGGTAGATTCACCCAACCCTTTGCCCTCTGCCTCTGCCGTCCATTTCTTCCTACAGGCCCTCTCTTCCACCCCCAGGTCTCTTCCCTGGCATCTTCCTGCGCCCCCTCTCTCGCGCTCAGCACTTTTCATCTCTAGTCCTCCAACCCCCCACCCCACCCCCACGCTCACTCAAATACCAGCTGCACAAGGGAAGGACCTTTAGCCGTCCACTTACTGCCGCGGCCCCACTTCTCGGAGCATTGCCCGGCACTCCCTCCTGCTCAAGCAATGCTGACTGAGCAACTTGTCCTCCCCTCCTGGCCCCAGTCCCTTGTAACTCCCTCTCCCTCCACGCTGCCCAAGGAGGCTCCAAGGCAGTAGGGCACCCCCTCCTCAAGCTGCTGCGCTGTTCCCTGCTGTCAAACGGCTGCAGGAAAGAGGCACCGACTGCTAACCGCAGGGTCTGTGGTTTGAAACCCAGCACCGCTCCTACGTAGGGGGGAGATGAGGCTTTCTGAGGCTTTCCAGCCTCGAGAGCCCCCAGGGGCTGTTCCGCTCTGTCCCACAGGGCCGCTACCGGTCAGAACCAGCCTGGCGGCAGCCAGACATCTCAAGGAGTGTCAGGGTGAGGCTGTGCAACCCTGGGTTTTCGAGGGTGAATGGTGCGGCATCAAGTAGTCAGGCCTTTCTTCCTGGGCGCCTCCGTGTGGGCTTGAACCAGCAACCTTTCTGAGACGCGGTCAAGTGTCTCCACTGTTGGTCCTCCCCAGGAATCCCAACTGCATGCTGTGGGTTGCTGTGCACCTTTGGGTGGGTTCCGCCTGCCAGGGCCCTATTGCCTCGGCCCTTTCACACGGTGCCTCAATGCTGGGGTCACCCACCCCCTCATAAAGCTACCTTTCTTTCTCCTTCCTCACTGTCATTTTGCTACTGTGATGAATCGGGCGACCCGTTTGACAGGGTTGCTCCACCCCCAAAGGGGCCGCGACCCCCAGGTGGAGAACCGCTGCCCGGGATGAATGCCCCGGTGGGTTTCTTTGAGAGGAGCGTGTCTTTTCTCCTGTGGTGCTGCGGCTGGGTTCCAAGGGCCCATCTTTGGGTTACGGGCCGAATGCTTCACGATCGAGCCACAAGGCCTCTTTCCAAGTAGGAAGGGTTTCCAAAAGGATCGTGGGAAAATTCCATTGTGCATTCATGCCAGAGGCAAATTGATGCCAAAGTCTACCGTGGGGGGGCGGGGGGTGGGGTGGGGGAGGAGGAGTTCTTTCAACGGCTCCTCAGCGCCGCTCCCTGACCGCTCTTCTGGCACGGGAATGTGGCTCTCCCCAGATCGGGCTCTGCCGGGCATTTGTGTGGACTGTGTGACTGTCCCTGGCTGCCCTGCCAATGTCTCCTCCCCACCTGCACCTCGCCAGCTGCCCCTCTTCAGCCCGGCTGGCAGCACCCACCTCGGGGGTGTCCTGGCCTCGATAGGCTAGCCGGTACCCCAACAGGGTCCCTTGCAGAGGCGCCCGGGGTTTCTGCCAGTGCACGAGGGCCTGACTCCCGTTCAATACGGCGCTCACGTTCTCCGGCGGGCCCAGGGGCACTGCAGGACGAAGCAGGAGAAGCTGGGACCCGGGACCCCACCTCTTCCCGACCAGCCGACTTCCAGGGTCCCAGGAAGTAGGGAGAGGGAGGGGACACAGACGCAGGCCTTCCAGAACTGAGGCCCAGGGGAGAAGATTGGGGGATGGGGCAGGTGAGAGACGGTGCCGGGTTTGGATCCAGTGTCCAGCCTAGCAGCAGGCCAAGGTCCCCTGACCCCTTCTTACCACTCTCGAGGGTCTGCACGGGTAGCCAGTGGGTCCAGGGCGAGGGGCCCTGGCTGCTGGCACAAGTCGCCCGGATGTGGTACAGGGTGTTTGGAAGGAGGCTGCCCAGGCGGAGTCGGTGTGGGGGCACAGAGGCCTGCACGGTGAGGGGCTCCTCAGGGGGATCTGGCTCTCCCAGCCAGGTGCCCACGCCGTCGTCCGAAAGCACAGCCTGGGGACGAGAGAGGGGCGTGAGGACAGCGTGGCCACCATCACACACGGTGGCCTTGCAGTGGGACGCGCGACTCTGCGGGGGTCCAGGTGTGTGTGTGCGGGTGTGCATGTGTGTGTAGGGGGGTGTTCCAGCGCTTGGCTGGAGTCACAAAGGCCCAGGGTGTGCAAAGCAAGGACAACCGCCTGGCGGCGCAAAAACAGCCATTTGCCAAAGCTGCTTCTGGTAAGGCGTAGGCTCTCTCGAAGCCTCAGTTTTCCTCATTGGGAGAATGGGGAGGGGACAGCGGAACAACCACTGTGAATGCTGGGCGACGGGGACATCGAGGGGCAGCTGACAGGTGGAAGGTGACGGCTGACATGGTGCAGGGCAGGTGGGCTGAGATGATTAGAGATAAAATACACAGGGCAGGCTCCCCGCAGTCAACATCCAAGCCCTGGCAACAGCAAAGTCTAAATCAGGGGTCCTCACACTTTTTAAACAGGGGCCCAGTTCACTATCCCGCAGACTGCTGGAGGACCAGACTACAGTTAAAAAAAAAAAACTATGAAAAAATTCACTGCGGACCTGGGATGAATTGGCTGCTAAGCAAAAACACCCGACGGCTGGATCAATGTTCTTGGCGGAGCGCATGTGGCCCGTAGGTCACAGTTTGAGGACCCCTGATTTAAAGCCCTCTGGGCTGACTGGTTCTGTATCTTGCTTTAGAGCAGCGGTTCCCAACCAGGTCACCAAAGACCATTGGAAAACACATTGTTTCCGATGATCTTAGGAACCAAGACACCGCTCCTCTAGCGTCTCCAGGCGGGTCCACCCACATGCAGATACCCCCACGTACGGGTACCCACGCGTGAAGACTGTGACTCATGCTGCACCATGCTTCAAGACAACATTTCCCTAATTTGTCAGTAGAGATGAATGTTTCACAATGTATAACGACACGTTGTTTTTGTGATTCATCGCTCGGCCTTCATGATGCTCAACTTGTAACAATGAAAATACAGCCAGCATATCAGATATTGACACGACGATTCCTAACAGTGGCAAAATGACAGCGAGGAAGTAGCAATGAAAATAATTTATGGGGTTGAGCCCCGGCCGGCGCAGGGGTGGTGTGCGGGACTGGGGCCCACAGGTTGACGGTTCAAATCCATCAGCAGCTCTCCAGCAGCAAGGCTGGGCCTCCTACTCCCACCAGGGCAGTGGTGTGGGGGAAAAAATGTTCTGGGAAATAATTTACGGTTGGGGGTCACCCCCACATGAGGAACTGTATGAAAGGGTCGAGGTGACATGAGAGAGGTTGAGGACTACTGCTGGGGAGGGAGATTGTTTTCAAGAGACAAAATCTCACTGCCACCGGACTCTGTTCCGGCTCCCAGCCACACTCTAGGACAGGGTCGGACTGCCCCTCTCCATGGCAGCAGACAGCCACATCTCTCCCTGGCAGAGTGGCGGGTGGGTCTGAACAGCTGACCTGATGGGAAACAGCCTAACTCACGGATAGTAAGAATTGAAATCTGGTCTAAGTGGTCGTAAAAGGAGGAAGAGGAACATTGAAGCTCAGTGCTGTTGGAGCTTGGGCTAGTTTCAGACAGGGTTAAAAAAAAAAAAAGAATTGAAATCAACCGAGCCCATTGCCATCCAGTGGAATTCCCACCCACAGCAACACTGAGACGTTTCCAAGGCGGTGTGAATCCTGAGTGACCCCAGACGAAGCCCGCTGCTCCGTGGCACTCCTGGGACGTTAAACCTTTCTGGAAGCAGAGTGGGCAGCCCCACCTTCCCATCAGCTGCCCGGTGCCCAAGCCACAGGGCCACCAGGGACTCCACAACCTCTGGTAGGTTTGACCTCCGGCCTTTGGGCTTGGAGCCAAAGAACTTGGGGTGGGGTGGGGGGCCTTAGTCACTGTGCTTGGGGGTGTAGACATGTGAGAAGCAGAGCCCTAAGCCTATCCTGAAGGGGATCACTGTTGACTCCCCAGAGCGCCCCTGCGTGGTAGGGTCCTGTGATGAGCCCCCAATACAGAGGGGAACACTGAGGCCTGGAGAGCTGGCTCCCCGGGGATCCTGAGCCCCGAGCCCCATTGTGTCTCCAGAGCCTTTGCTTCGCACACGGTCACCTGCTCACTGCCCTGGGGTGGACGCCACTCACAGTCACCCCCCTGTCAGGCAGAGTACAGGGGCTTCTGAGGCTGTGAGTCTTTTGTTTTTTGGGGCATCACTGCTCTCCGGTGGTGGGAGTAGGAGGCCCAGCCCCACTGCTGGAATGGAACCTCCGTCCCAGTGGGCCGCAGTCCCGCGCTCAACCACGACGCCACCGGGGCTCAGCCCTTAGGCTGTGAGTCTTGATGGAAACACACAGCCTCCTCTTTCTCCCACAGAGTGGCTGGGAGATTCAAACTGCTGACCTTGCAGTGACAGCCCCACTCATGACCTCTTCCACCCCGCAGGGCTCCCCTCCAGCTGCTGGTGAGTATATCCAGTCCAGCGAACACACCACTACCAGCAGCGGGGAGGCCCATCTGCCCAGAGAGGCAGGGCCCTGGTTGGCACAGTGGGTTAAGGAGAGGACTCTGAGGGGGAAAGTGGAGACGGTCTGCTCCCGTTTCTAATCTCAGAGAGTTCTAATCTCAGAAACCCTGTACTCAATTAATTAGTTAATGAAAAAAATAATATCACTCACTGTCCTCTGGACGATGCTGACTTGTAGTGCCCGGAAAGGACAGGGGAGAATGGACCCTGTGGGTTTCCAAGACGGCAGCGCTTCACAGAAGTAGAAGGCCCTGCCTTTCTCCTGAAGAGCAGCTGGATGGTGATTTTGAACCACCGACCTTGTGGTTAGCAGCCCAACAGGCAACCACTTATGCCAACAGGGCTCTGCTGAAGCCTACAGAGGTTTTTGGTGAATCGATGCAGGGCCAGTGCGGTTTGGCTTTTGTTTCTGTCCAGAGAGGTACCTGGCAGCACGAGCTTAGGGCTGACGAGAGTGGATTCTGGAGTCTGAGTTCCTATCCAGTTGCAGCCCACTTTCTGTCTAGTTCTGTGCCTCAGTTTCCTCATCTGTAAAATGGGCTAACAGCAGCCACTCTACCTCTCACAGGGTTGGCTTAACACATGCTAGGAAGAGTGTGCATGCTAAGTCTTTGCCATTGTGTGTGTGTGTGTGTGTGTGTGTGTGTGTGTGTTTGCCTTCCAACAAGTCTCAAACTCCGGGACACGGGCTCACCCCCGGTCTTGGGTCCCAGGAATGACACTTTTAGGAAGGAGGGGGCCATGGCTGGAGACACAACCTTGCTGCATGGAGCCAAAGCCATCCTGGCCAACCAACTCCAGGGTGTTGCTGCTCAGGGCCTCACCTTCACCCGAGAGACCCCAACTTCATCTCCGCATACCCAGGAGACCCCAACCTCATCTCCACACACCCAGGAGACCCCAACCTCATCTCCACACACCCAGGATACCCCAACCTCATCTCCACACACCCAGGAGACCCCAACCTCATCTCCGCACACCCAGGCGATCCCAACCTCATCTCCGCACACCCAGGCGATCCCAACATCATCTCCGCACACCCAGGAGACCCCAACCTCATCTCCGCACACCCAGGAGACCCCAACCTCATCTCCGCACACCCAGGAGACCCCAACCTCATCTCCGCACACCCAGGAGACCCCAACCTCATCTCCACACACCCAGGCAATCCCAACCTCATCTCCACACACCCAGGAGACCCCAACCTCATCTCCGCACACCCAGGCGATCCCAACCTCATCTCCGCACACCCAGGAGACCCCAACCTCATCTCCGCACACCCAGGAGACCCCAACCTCATCTCCGCACACCCAGGAGACCCCAACCTCATCTCCATACACCCAGGAGGCCCCAACCTCATCTCCGCACACCCAGGAGACCCCAACCTCATCTCTACACACCCAGGCAATCCCAACCTCATCTCCACACACCCAGGAGACCCCAATCTCATCTTTGCACACCCAGTAGACCCCAACCTCATTGCCGCACACCCAGGAGACCCCAACCTCATTGCCGCACAGTATGCTGGCAAGGCGTTCACTGTTTAAGGCTCTGAAACCAGATTCCTGGAGTTCTGCTTGGCCACTTATTTGCTGTGTGACCTTAGGTGAATAGCTTAGCATCTCTGGGTCTTCGTTTCCGTCTCTAAAACAAAGCGTTTCTAGCTAGCAGGGCTTGATGCCTCATGGCGCAATGTAGGTAAGCCGCTTTGCCCCCCAGACTGTGAACAGTGAATGTCCTTTTTTCAAACCTTTTCTCTCCCTGCGGCCGGCTTGACGCTGACTCACACAGACCCTATGCAGGACAGGGAGGACTGCCCGGTGAGTCCCTGAGACTGTCATGCTTTATGAAGCAGAAAGCCTCGTCTTTCTCCCGAGGAGATGCTGGCGATTTCGAACTGCTCACCTTGCGGTTTGCAGCCCAATGCATAACCACTACATCACCAGGGTTCCTTTCCACCTGCCTGGGTTTATCATCTGCATGTCTGTCCGTTCTTTCATACACTCATTCAAACGCTTCCCCTAGCAAGGCCTCTGACAGGAACCAATGGAGAAAACAACATCTGAAGCAGGAAGAAAAGCGTTTGCAAAAAAAAAAATAAAATGAAAAATAAAATGAAAAAAAATGGGGCTGAGCCCTGGTGGTGTAGTGGTTGTGCGCAGGACTGCGGCCCACTGGGACGGAGGTTCAGTTCCACGCTGGGCCTCCTACTCCCACCACAGGAGAGCAGTGATGCCCTCCACCCAAAAAAAAAAAAGTGTTTGCATGAAGTTAATGATCGTCATATATTTTGAAGTCCCCTCCATAGAAAAAAAACATTTTAGCAGGTTTAATTTTAAATGAATAACGAACACAGAAGTATATGTCTGGGGAGGGGTGTTTTTTTTTTTGGGGGGGGGAGGCTTTAACAAAACTTAAATCCCGAATCCTATCAGCAGTGAAAAAAAATAAACATCCAATTAGCAATCCCCACGGTCATCCCGTGTTTCTTTGCCGTGAGCCCCTCTAGATAGGGTTCCTGAGGCTCTACGTCTTTATGGGAGGCGACCGTCACATCTTTCTGCCACCCTGCGGTTGGTGGGTTTGAACCACCGACCTTGCAGGGAGCGGTTGAGTCCTTAGCCAGCATTCAGGGCCCCTTCTAGGAAGCGAGGGACGCAATCCGACCGTTGCTGGCACGTCTTGGGTGCCAGCTCCATGCCAAGCCTAAGGGCAAACACATCTCTGGATTTACGCATTTGCCAGGGTCTGGGGCCGATTTCTGTTTGTACCCCCTGAGCCCCCTAGAAGGAGGGAACCCAGGCTCAGAGAGGGAAGACTTCGCTGCCCCACGGGACCATGGGGGAAGCGGGAGGAAGAGTGGGCTGAGGCTGTTTTGGGCCCTGCTCTCTGACACACAGGGCAAAGGGGAAGCTGGACTGGGACAGAGGGAGGGGGGTACATTTGGCCTGCCTCCCCCGGCCCACCCCGACTTCTCTTTTCCTGGGAGTCTGTGACCCTCTAGTCCTAAGCTTCCAGGCCCCGCCTGTGGGCAGCAGGAAGTGAGACCCATGGAAGGAAGGCCCACTTCTGTTTTCCTGCAGACCCTGGTTGCTCATGGGTGGGGGGCTGATGCCTGACTTTGGCACTTGAGGTCCCTCACATGGGGCTTGACCTCTGCTCTTGACTCTCCGGCTCACTCCTTTCTAGTCACTTTCCCTCTCTGAGCCTCCTTCCTGGCCCTGAGAGAGGGTAGACTAATGGCTGGTGCCGCCTAGAATAGACAGGGCTGCGTGGAGGGCCTGGGTGGACACAGACATGCTCCAGCCTAACCTAGCAGGAGCTCTCCCTGGCTCCTAAGGTGGTTGGGGACATCGTGGAGGTTTGGTGGGATAAGGGTTTGAACCTGACCTCTGCCATTTCCCTGCACCTCCATTTCTGTGTCTGGAAAATGGGTCCATCAGTAGATCCTACCTGGAAAACACTCGAGGTGGTTGGTGCCTGTGACGCTGGAACCCAAGGCTGGACCAAAATCCTGAACCCACAACCCACTGCCAACGGAATTGCCTCAGAGTAGCCCGAGAGAGGTTATGGAGGCTCAACTTCTATCCAGGAGCAGACAGCCCCTTCTTCCCCCTTGGAGCGGCTCACAGATGGGTTTAAACCACAGACCTTGTTTTTAATCCGGCCCAGCACATGCAATTAACACTCAATAAAAGCGGCTCCTCATTAATTACCCTCATTTCCTAGCCCAGGCTGGATCCCCGCCCACACCACTCCCAGCCTTGTCTCCAGCTCTGGAAGTGCACAGAACCCCGGTACAGAAGTGGGCCTTGCATTTACAAACATGTAACTCACGGCCCGCTTGGTCTTCCCAATGGGAGAAGCAGCAGCTTCCGGGG
>PVJH01033570.1:0-10735 GCA_004026705.1 Nesogale talazaci | reverse complement strand
CAGGGTTCTGCTGTCTGCAGGGCTCCTTTGGCTCCGTCTCTTGGGAGAAGACAGGCATTATCACGAATGCTAACCCATGGGCTAGGGCCACGTCTACCCGGAGATCAGAAGAACGAGATGACGGCCAGTGTGGTTCCTACCAGCCCCTCTGATCAGGACCACAGGAGATAGACTTTGATCGAACCAGCGGCAAAACCCAGAGCAGAACTCAGGCCCATGGATCGAGTCCAGACTTCCTGGGCCAGGGGAGCCTCGAGGAAACCCCAACCAGATCCGATCATGCCGTCTTTAACCCTTGAGCATGGGACCAAGCCCCGGTGGCATAGTGGTTGTGCTCAGGACTGCGGCCCACGGGGACGGAGGTTCAATTCCAGCAGTGGGGCTGGGCCTCCTGCTCCCACCACCGGAGAGCAGTGATGCCCCCCACCAAAAAAAAAAAAGAAGTTAGGGCTGAACCCCGGTGGTGTAGTGATTGAGTGCGGGATTGCGGCCCATTGGCTTGGAGGTTCAAATCCTGCGGCAGCTCTCCGGGAGCAAGGCTGGGTAGCTCCCATGACCACCAGAGGGCAGTGATTCCCCGCCCCCCTAAAAGCTAAATTGAATCTACTGCTGTTGAAGAGAGTACAACTCACGGTGACCCTACTTCCAAGGCGGGGCATCTCAGCAGACGCCAGCTGCCTCATCTCTTGTCTGCGAAGCCGCTGGTGGGATCGAACCACCCACCTTTGGGCTAGCAGTCCAGTCTCTCTATTACTCACACTGAAAACGATATAAAGTCCCAACTTTCACGTGCCTAGGAGGCAAACGCTGGACACTGGGTCAGGGAGCCCAAAGAAGAATCGATGTGTTTGAACTGTGGAGCTGCCGAAAACACAAACGCATCTGTCTTGGAAGAACTACGGCCAGAGGGCTCCTTCGAGCCCAGGATGGACAGACTCCGCCTGACAGACTTTGGCCAATGCTGCCAGGAGAGGCCGTCCCTGGAGAAGGACCTCGTGCTAGGTGCAGTGGAGGGGCAGCGAGGAAAGCAGGACCCTCCATGAGATGGACGGACAGCCATGGGCGACACGCTAAGAACAGCTGTGGGGCCGGCGCGGGGCTGGGCAGTGTTTCTGTTACACTTCCAGTCACCGTGAGTGCCTACCGGCTCCACGTCCCCTAGCCACAACCGTCACAGCGTGGAGCGCAGAGACTATTCTAAGTCCGTGACTTGCATTCGGTCATCGGAGGCTCTTAGAGATGAGGGAAATGAGGCCCAGAAAGGCCAAGTCACCTGCCCAGACTCACACAGCCCGCCCATCACGGAGGCTGGACTGAGCCTGGGTTCTGTTGTTCCTCAGCAAAGCAGCGGACTGGAAGAGTCTGCTTCCCAGGGATCAGTGAGGGTGGGAGGAGGCCGAGGGTGAGTATGTGAAGCCTGAAGGCTTACCTGCACAGTGCAGTGGGTTAGGGGGTAGATGCCGCTCAGGCCTGGCTTCCAGGCCACTTCCAGCTCCGTGGACCAGCTGGAGACCAGGTGAAGGTCTCTGGGCCTCTGGGGGAGCACTGTGGGCAAGCGAGGAAAGAGACTGACTGGGGGGGACCTTATCTCAGAATCCCCTACTTGCTTCGCCTCCCCCTCCCCGTCCCGCGCCCCCTGCTCTCTGGCCAGCGGCCTCCCGACTTGTCTTCCATTACCTGTGATGGTGGCTGTCCGGGATGTGGTGATGCCCTTGGCATTATGGGCTTCACAGGAGAAGGAGGTTGTCCGGTTCAGGCCTGGGGAGTCACACGAGGGGAGGAAATGTCAGAGGGGAGAAAGAAAGGCAGGGGCCGTTCCCACCATGGCCTGCCCACCCCCCATGGACACTTGTTGGAAGAGGGAGAGCGGGAAGCGGGAATAATGCGTTATAAGCACACGGAAACCTCCAACCCCAAGCACAATGCCAGTCCTAACCGCGACACACACACACACACACACGAAACACAAGAATCATAACACCCACAGATGCACACATTTATACTCACACACACACACACCACCATACATACAGGGGCACGTTCACCTAATACACACACACACCTGAACAGGTGGGCCCTTCAGGGTCAGGGTGTGAACAGGTGGGGGGGGGGGGAGCCTTGGTGAGCTCGGTTCCCACCATGCCCTGTCCCAACTTGTGTGTCCAGCTCCAGGACTTCCGGAAGGCAGCAGGGGCAGTCTGACCTTTGGACCTGCACCTTTGCACTAGAACACCCTTCCCACAGGTGCCCCCCTACTGGGCTCTTGCTCCCACCTTCTGTGTGTGTGTGTGAGGCAATCACCACCTTGACATTCACTCACTCACAAGGCTCCCCTTGATTAAGACTCTGTTTTCTCGTCACTTCTCTGCGAACTTCTCCTGAGAGTCGAGGAGCTCCTTCTGGGCTCTCATTTGAGAGGGGGCTGTGGGCTCCAGGGAGCTGGTCGCCTTGGCCTCTTTTATCTAGCACAGTGGGCCGAGTCACGGCTGCGAACCTCGAGGTTACCAGTTCAAAGCCGGCAGCAGCTCCTCGACAGGCGGACCAGGCTGTCTGCTCCCGTAAATGATTGACAGCTCCAGAAACCCACAGGGGCAGTCGGACCCGGTCCTGTCGGGGCGGGTCTCATTAGGTCGGGAGGGGTTTTTTGAGGAGTGGAGGTTTGGCTGTAATCTCAAGGAGGCTTGGTGGCCTAGTGGCGTTATGCACTGGGCTGCCGACCGCAAGGTCACCAGTTCAAAACCACCAGCTGCTTCTGTGGTTTTGAGCAGTCCTCTTGTGTGCTTCTGTACAGGGGTGTGTGCGTCTCCATCTGTCAGTGTTAGGTGGACAGGCCCTGGTCATGCAGTGATGAAGCGCTCTGCTGCTAAATTCAGCCAGAGTCAGCGGTGGTAACCCACCTGCAGGTCCCTGGCCCCGGGGGGGGGGGGGGGGGGGGGGGGGGGGGGGGGGGGAGGGAAGGGGGCATTGAACTGCAAACTCCCTGACACTCAGAGACCCTGTAGGACAGGTGAGAACTGTGCCTGCCTGTTTCTGAGACTGTGACCAGGGGAACAGAAAGCCCCGTGTTTGTTTGGGTTTTTTTGCTGCCACAGAGCGGTGGGTGGTTTTGAACTGCCGACCAATGGGGAACCGCTAGCAAACAGGCTCCCGAGATCACCTTGTGCGTAAAACTGCAGTTCTGCGCGGCCCTGCAGCAGCAGCGGCGTCACTACAGAGTTGGAATGGCTTTTACCAGAGTGGCTTTGTTGTCGTTTGTCATGTGTGTTTCTTTGTGGGCCGTTCAGGCGCCCCCCACCCCTCCCCTGGGCGCCCAGAGGGGTGTCTATGTGTGTGTGCTGGCCCCTCCGTGCCAGGTTCCCACCCCCACCCGCGTGCGGAGGGACAGCTCCAGCGTCCCTGCGCGGACACAAAGTTTCCCTTTCTGCGTCAGCAAAGGAGGAGGGGGGTGGGGGGGTCGGCACTGGCCTCGGCCAGAAGGGGGTGGGCAGGAAAGCTCCTCAACTCGGGCAGTCCCGCCAGCTGAGCCCAGCCAAGGTCAGGTGCCCGGCGCAGCCCCCGCAGGCAGCCCCGGGGGAGGGACGCTGGGACTGTCCCCTGGCCAGACGGAGAGGGGGCAGGGAGCCTGGTTCCTGTCCAGCCACCTGGCACTTGGCCCTCTCATCCCTCCCACTTAAGGTCACCCTTAAGTCTGGGCCAGTTCCGTCTCCTTGGCGCCCCTCCTCTCCCCCCCAAAAAAGAGCCTGAGGGGCAGGCGGGGGTTCTGGAGCGCAGGGAGCACGGTCCAGTTCCAACCACAGCATTCCTACTCCCCGTGAGTCACAGCGACCCCCTCCTGGGGCGCTTCCGGCTGGAACCCCCTTTCCCCACTCTGAGGGGGATGTGGGAGTGGGGACCCAGGAGTCGGATCTACGTGGAGAGAGGAGGAGGGGCAGGGGACCTGGGATCCCCCCACCCCCACCCCAAGGGCTCTCCCCAGACTAGAAGCCATTGCAGAAGTCCCGCCCCCTCCAGCCCCCTCCGAGCTCCCACCCCCCACGTTTTCGGAAGGAATGAGGGGGCTGGAAGGAGAGAGAAGGGCACGCCCTGAACCAGAGAGCGGGACAGATGCGCACAGGCTGACGAAATCCTGACATGGCCTCTCCCTCCCGCATGAATCACATGGAATCACACGGGAGCCATCCGTCGTACAAACACGCCTCCGCGGATCGGCGGGCAGGAAGCTCCCCACGTACGCACGCGGGCAGTGTCACCCACGCGGAGAGTGACCAGTGACACACACCCAAGGACACCCATGTCCACAGGCAGATGCTGGGACACACACACACACACACACACACACACACACTACAGAATGGTGATGCTGGTACCCTGCTGTGAAAATATGAACACATGACAGCTATACATGCTTCTCCTGGGTGTATCCATGGACTCTCGGGGACCCCTGTGGTGGGCCCCCATGTGTACCCATCAGACCAGTGAGAATACCTCAAGCACTGGACATGTACCTATGGACTGCCTGGTATACGTGTGCGCTCCCTGGCCCTCCCTCCACACGTTCAGGGAGCCGCACATGGGAGAGAAAAGAACTAGACCAGGCCCTGCCACAGACTGGTGAGCAGAACAGGCAGGCAGGGGCATCTCCACCACACACCACACACACACACACACATACACACACACACAAACACACACACACACACACACTTCCTCCATCCTCACACAGCGAGTCACAGCAAGCACCCATGCCGCGCACACACCCCAAGGGGAGCACACACAGGCCGGTACAGACCCACGGGAGAACGTACACACAGTGTGCCACGCATGCACAGCCTTTCCCAGATGCCAGTCAGTCAGTCAGCCGCTAGGATGACCCAGTCTCGTACCAAGAGTGATGCCGACACAGGCTGGCACAGACCCACAGGGAAACCTGCACACACCTCCCAGCCGGCACCGCCCACCCCGATTCACAGTCCGTCCCACCTGTCCCCTCATTTTCCTTCCCTAGAATGGGAGGTGGGAGGGACTGTCCCCTGTCACTGCCCCCCTCTGGGCATGGGGGTGGGGGCTGTTGCCAGGCTGACTCAGATCCCATCCCCATTCCTACCCGAGCCATGGGCCTGAGTCACCCCTGACACAGCTCACCGCTAACTTGTACACTCAGGGGCCCCGGAATGCTGGGAATGTGGGCCCCTCTCCTCACCTAACCCATCACCCCACTCTCAGCAGGAAGTGGGCCCCCAGGGGCCTCCCCCACTGAGGCACAGCCTGTCTGAGCCACAGCCTGGGGCTGCCCCCTTTGGGGTGTTAAGGACTCTCTCCCTTCTTCCCAGTTGCCCCACTCCCACCCCCAACCGAACCCACCTCTGCACACCATCCCTCTGTCCCTCCACCGACTATCTCTTCTTTGTAACCCTCCCTGGTTCCTGCTTTGAGCTCTCTGAGGCCTTAGACTATCTCCACAGCAGGAGGTGGTAATAGGGGGTGGGGGGCCTGGGCTGGCCATCCTCCCTTGACCAAGGTCCCCCGGAGGTGGACAGGTCTGGGGTGGGGAAGAAGAAGGCACCAGAACCAACAGTGCCCAGCTTGGGGTCAAAGATTGACAGAGTCACCAGGCCCCCACACACTTAGGTCACTGAGCAGTTTGAAGGGAATGCAGAACAAAGAATTCCATTCAGAGAGAGGCCTGGGTGATTGGAGAGAGGAGCAGACTGACAGACAGACAGAGATGGGGCGAGACAAGAGAGAGAGAGAGACAGGGGGAGAGAGGAGGAGAGACAGAAATAGTGCGAAGGACAGGGACCGAGAGGTCAGGGAGGGATGGGAAAAGATGGAGAGAGACTGTGAGAACACAGGGACAAAGAGACAGGGGAGAGGGGCAAAGAGACAGAGAGAGGAGGAAAGATAAAGAGACAGGGAGAGAGAAAGGCAGAGATGGGAGTGGAAGGAGAGAGAGAGAGAGAGAAGTGAGGAAGGCAGAGATAGAGAGAGAGGGAGAGACATGGAGACCGTGAGAAATAAGAAAAGATAGGCTGTGGGGCTGAGCCCTCGTGGCGTAGTGGTTGTGCGCGGGACTGCGGCCCACTGGGACGGAGGTTCAATTCCAGCAGTGGGGCTGGGCCTCCTACTCCCACCGCCGGAGAGCAGTGATGCCAAAAAAAGAAAAAGAAAAAGAAAAAGAAAACCAAGAAAAGATAGGCACAGAAGAAAGAGTTGGGGAGACAGGGAAAGAGATGGGGATCAGAGTGACTGGGAGGCACAGGGCCAGAGACATGGAGAGAGATGGGGACAGAGACACAGGGCTAGAGACACAAACATACAGAGAGACATCGGGAGAGAGATGGCAGGCACTGGGGCCTCAAGGCAGCAGAAGCAGAAGTCCTGAGCCCCTCCTGGCCCTTGCTGGCCTCAGGCAGAGCTGACTCACCTGGGACTTGCAGGAGGTGCTGGGGGCGTTGGCGGGAGGCTGGAGGCAGGGGGGCACTATCCCGGAGCCAGAGCAGGTCCACTGGCTCTGGGGGCCCCTGGGCCCGACAGCTGAGGTTGAAGGGGATGTTGGCGGCCACCATCCTGTCCTCAGGCTCCTCCAGGAAGTAGGGCAGGCCTGGGGCAGAGGCAGATCTCGGTGGAGGCTTGCAGTGCCCAGTGTCTGATCTATAGGATGCTGGAAGCTACATATTTCCCCAGCCCAACTTGGGAGCGGCGGGAGGGTGGGGGATCACCCTTAAGGGTCTTTGTCATCTCACATCCAAGCCCCCCAGAGCTTGACCCCTCCAAAGGACACATGGTCTTAATATCTGACACCCCTAGTGTCTGACCTCCAGGACACCCGAACCCCTCAGATCTCATCTCCAGAGGGACTGGCTCATCATGCAATTTCACAGGTGATAAAGTGTATATGTATGTGGGGGGGGGATGGGGGGATGGCACAGGGGGTCTAGTGTGGGTGCCTCTGATCCCTGATCTGATTCCTAATTGTGTGACCCCCTAAACACCTAAACATCCAAACACCCCTGGCTGTATCCTCTCCCTGAGATCTAGGACCCCAAGGCCTGTCCTTATCATCTATAGAACCCCATTTTCTCACATCCCTTGGAAATATGTCTCCCTGGATACCCTGGGTCTTCTAGGCACCCTAGAGTCCCTCAGAATTCCTTGACCTCTCCCGGCAACTCCCGGGTCCTGGGACCCCAGGGACTCACCCTCCAGCTCCACGTAGCCAGGCTGGGACAGGAAGGTCTGGCCACCCAGGACCACCGCACACTGGTACCACCCAGCGTCCGAGAGCTGCAGCGATTCAATTCTGCCAGGCCAGAGGAAGCTGGGATCAGAGGTGGACACTGGGAAGGGGTCGGGAGGGGAGCCCCAGAAAGACAGACAGGAGAGCAGTTGGGGGTGATTATGGCCCCATTTCACAGAAGGGGAAAGTGAACCGGAAAGTGACATCATCATCCAGAAGGGGCCTGTCTTCTGGGGTCAAAGCTGGGCAGTCTCCCTGGGGGCTCAGGAGGCTGTTCTGCTCCTTATGGAAGGGTCACTATGAGTCAGCCTTCACGGGGGAGGGGTGAGTTTCGTTTTTTTGCTTGGGGTCTGGCTGGCTCAGCAAGGATGGGTGTTCAGTGGGGATGGACGTGACGGGGGGCGAGGGGGGGGCTGTCACCTGAGTTGACTGACCACCTTCCAGTCTTCTTGCCCCTCATCTTCCCCCAGGGGCACTTGGATCTGGGTGCTGTCTGCCAGCTCCAGGACCTCTCCATCCCGGAGCCAGGTCACCTCGGGGGGTTCCTCCTGGACTTGCAGCTCACACCGAAGGGTCCCCGAGAGTCCCCGGGCCCCCGTGACGTTCCCGGGGCTCCCCACAAAGGGACCCGCTTTAGCCTGTATGCCTGCAGACGGTCCCAGGAAGAGTTGGTTTCCAGGGTCCCATCCCATCCTCCATCCCCAATAGCCTGCCCCCATGTCCCCCCCCCCAGAGGGGAGGGGGTGTGCCAGGCCTTCAGACCCACATAGTTGAACCGTGACCTCAGAGGGGTGACTTCAGAGGGGTGGAGGAGGACGGAAGCGGCTTTGGGGGTGGGGAGAATGGGGGCCTCCGCTGGGGATCAGGTCCTTTATGGCCAGTTGGGAAGCTGGCTGGGATCTGACAGCCTCCCACGCCCTGGCCAGCCCCAGTGACCCTGGCTTAAAGCCTCTGGAGACTTGAAGTCCGTTTTGGGCTGGGGGCATGAAGGTGGGGGGGGGGAGGTGTCGAGAAAGATGGAGGAGGGAGGAGGGTAGGTGACCCAGAGAAAAGGCCAGGTTCAGAGACACAGACTTTGAGAGAGACCGAGAGACATCCTCAAAGAGAAGGGAGACATTATAGAGAGGGAGATTTCGGGTGAAGTGGGGTCTTGGGGGGGGGCAGGCAGAACCCTCCTCATCTCTCCACCTCACTTGGTATTTCTTGCTTTCTTTGGGGGAGAACTCTGTTCCCTTATCCCATCTATCTCTGTCCTACAGACCAGTCAGCCCCTGTCCCTGGCTGGGGTACTGTGGTCCTGCGAGTCCCCCCTCCTCCCGGCCCCATTCTTTGCCCTTCCGTATCTCCCTCCCTCTGCCCCAGTCTCAGTCCTTGGCCCGCGTCTTTGGCTTCCCTGGCCCCCCCCCCCCCACGCCCCGTCCTCCCCGGAGCTGACCCAGGACTGGCCCCCTCCACACACACCTGCCACCCATAACCCGCCCCCCCCCGCGCGCCCCCTCCCCCAAGGCCCCACCACTCACCCTCGAGGGCCGCGCAGCCCCAGCAACTCAGCGCCAAGCACCAGGCCAGCGGGACGCTGCCCATCCTTGGCGGCCACCGCAGCTGCCCGGCCGAGGGCAAACTTGGCTCTCAACTTCCCGGGCGCCCCGCGGGGGAGGGGGCAGGGCTGGGCCGTCCCCAGCCCTCCCCCGCGGCTGCGGGCTCCCCGGTTCGAGCACCGGAGTCCCTGACCGGCTCTGCTCCGCGCCCGCCTCGCCGCTCGCCGGGCCGGCCGCCGCCGCTCGCGCTCCGGGACTTCGGCTGCCCTCCGCCGGGCCCGGCCCGGTCCCGCCCCTCCGCCTCCGCCCACCGCCCCGGCGGGCCGGGGGCCACCGGACAGTGAGGGGTTAAAGCGGAGAGGACGGACCTGCCCTGTCTTAAAGGGGCCTGGGAAGGAGGGAGGCTGGGGGACCCGAAGGGGTCCTCCCCACCCACCCACCCCCGAGGGCTGCGCCCCTAAAACCCTGGGCTAGAAGGCAGGAGGCTGCTTCTCTGGTCCGGGCCAGGGCGCTGTCCCTCTGGGTCCTCTCGGCAAACTGTAAACATTCTTCCAGAACTCGGCTCCCCACCCAGCCCGCCAGACCCCCTCCGCCCCGCCTCCACCCCAGCCCGGCCACCGCCAGGCCTGCCTGCCTCCCTCCCTCCCTCCCTCCCTCCCTTCTCAGGCCCTTCACCCTGCCTCACACGTCCAGCTCCTCCTGGGACAGACAGACAGACACAGGAACACACACACACACACACACACACACACACACACACACACACACACACTGGGGCGCCCAGGCTGGGACAGAGGCAGGCAGGCAGGCAGAGACACGCAGTGGCACGCAAACGCCATCCCACAAGCTGGGCCAGGAACTCCCTGGCGGGGCGACCTCAGACTGCGGAAGGCCCCCGGCGAGGCGAGCAGGCGTCTCATCTCGGGGACACGGGGCACAGACACACACACCACACCCCCCAGGTGTGGGAACCCGAGGACCTGGAAGGAAGCGTCGCTGGCCTGCTCCCAGCACCGGTGACCGCAGGGCTGGGCATGCCATCCCTGGCTCTGGGCCCCGTTCTGAAGTCCGAAAGATGGGGAAAGACGTGTCAATACTCAAATGTTCCCGGGAAGGTTTCTCCACAGTGCGCCTGGCCCCCTATAAATGCTTAAATGCAAAGGTGTCCTGCGGACACACCTGGCTTCCTCAGGTGAGCAATGAAATGACGCTTATCTCAAAGAACATCGGATCCCCTTGGCGGTTTATCCTGTGGATAAACCCCTTGGCCTGGGACCGGATTCCTCCAAATGCTTGTAATACCAAGACTAGTTCACTGTCCCTTTGTCCCATGTATATGATAGTGTGACTCATGAGGGGCTTGCGTGCCCCAAGAGCTAAAACAGAACAAAATGGGGGGTGGGGGGTGGAATCTTTGCTGAATAAACGCAGGCCTTGTCTTCTCTCTCATTGCTTCCCCAGAGAATGGAGATACCTCCCCTGCGCCTTTTCTGTCTTCTTTCATTGAGCATACTGCTTCTCGGGTTGTTCGACTGTGGGACAGAACCCCCCCACCCCCTGCCACACACAGGGACTCCTTGGGGGCAGCAGTGTGTGGGCACCCAAAGGGCCATGCAGATACGCTCCCCGTGGGTCGAGACACAGACCAGACGGTGGACAGTGCAGAGCAGAAGGTCCAGTGTGTGGGAATGGCAGGCGTTGGCAGGAAACAGACCGCAGACTCCGGGAACAGCACACAAAAATGCTGACCCCTGACATGGGGATCTAGAAGTGCCTGCAGACACACACACACACACACACACACACACACACACACACACACACACAGAGTCACTGAGGCCTACACTTTTCTCCTAAGTCACCCAAAGCAGGTTCTATGTGAAAGTGACCAGACGTCCCACTTTTGGAGGGACAGTCCCGACTTTAAATAATTTTTCCCACGTCCCGACGTTTTAAAAAT
>PVJH01033569.1:0-21367 GCA_004026705.1 Nesogale talazaci | reverse complement strand
AAAAAAAAAAAAATAGAGAAAAGAACTAGGAGGCAAAGGTTATTTATAGAGGTCTAAATACAGGCATATGCATATGTAAATATATTGGTATATGATGATGGGGAGAGAGATCTCTGTACATATATTTACAGGTTTAGTATTAAGGGAACAGATGGACATTTGGGCTCCACTCAAGTACTCCCTCAATGAAAGAACACTTTGTTTTATTAAACTTGAATTCCATGATGCTCACCTTCACTACACAGTCGCCGATGCAGGTACATTAGCAAATGTGGTGAAGAAAGCCAAAGGTGCCCGGCTATCAAAAGTTATAGCGTCTGGAGTCTTAAAGACTTGGAGATAAAAAAATGGCCATCTAGCTGAGAAGCAACAAAGCTCACATGGAAGAAGCCCACCAGCCTGTGTGATCACCAGATATCCATAGGATCAGGTATCAAACCTCAAAAACCAAGAACAAAAAATCCTATCATTGTGAATGCGGGAGAATGCAGAGTGGAGACCCAAAGCCCATCTGTAGGCACCAGGACATTCTCTTACAGAAAGGTCGTGGGGAGGAGCACAGCTGTAGCACTGATGAAGCAGACAACTTTCCTCTAGCTCTGTGGTTTTCCACAGACAACTTTCCTCTAGCTCTGTGGTTTTCCACCTTCCTAATGCCACAACCCTTTCATACAGTTCTCCATGTTGTAGTGACCCTTCAATCGTAAAATTATTTTCGTTGCTACTTCATCACTGTAATTTTTCTGCTGTTATAAATCGGGTGACTTCTGTGAAAGCGTCATTCAAGCCCCAAAGGGGTCGTGACCCACAGGCTGAGAGCCGCTGCTTTCGACCTAGCTCTGTGAATTAGGACTTCTAAGTGGATGGTATAACAAAGGGAGTCTTATGCTCTCACTGAAACTGTCAAGTCATAAAATTACTTTTGTTAAAAAACATCCACTTGTGGCATTTGTAGCCTATCATATTTCTGGTTAGGAACCTGGTAGGGTAGAGGTTACGTGTTGGGCTGCTAATCACAAGGTCAGCTGTTTGAAACCACTACCCACTCCACTAAAAGATGAGGTTTTCTCCTCCTGTCAAGTGCTACAGTTTCCGTAACCCACAGAGACAGTCCACCCTGTCCTTACAGTCCCTTAGCGGTCAGATCCGACGGGATGGCAGTGAGTTTGTGGGGGTTTGTTCTATGTTTCTGTTATATCTGTCATGCATTTATGGCTTGGAATTAAAATTTCTGTTTCTCTTTTGCCGTTATTTTTTTATGTAGAATTGTGTCTGAAAACCATTCCATCATCATGACTTTCTTGTCAGAATGATGGGCATTCGGTAACACATTGGGTCCTCCTAGTTCTGTGTTCCTAATAACTTCGCTATGTGCTGTGAAGGGTTGAACAGTCGAGTGTGTAGTGTATAGGACATTAAATAACGAATTCATGGGACTTAAGATGTAACAGCATATCAACATTTGAAGATAATGGTACTTGATAACCTCTTTCAAAAAAAATTTTTTTGACTCCAAACTTAAAGCTGGAAAGTCACTGGGTTTTAGAAAAGAATTGTACCCACATATCATTTTAGGATTTTGGTAGGTGCATTAAGAATTGTGTACAAGTTGTTCATAATGTCTCTGTACTGGTCTCAAAACAACCAATAAGATCCTAATTTACAGGGGCTGAGCCCCGGTGGCGTAGTGGTTGTGCGTGAGACTTCGGCCCACTGGGATGGAGGTTCAATTCCGGCTCTCAGGAGCAAAGGCTGGGCCTCCTACTCCCACTGCCTGAGGGCAGTGATGCCTTAAAATAAATAAATAAATAAAAATTTAAAAAGATCCTAATTACAGGCTGAGCCCCAGTGATGGAGTGGTTGAGTGCAGGACTGTGGCCCATTGGCTTGGAGGTTCAAATCCAGCAGCAGCTCTCCAGGAGCAAGGCTGGGTAGCTCCCATGACCACCAGAGGGCAGTAATGCCCCCCCCCCAAAAAAAAGATTCTAATTACAAAAGAAAAAAGATCCCTCATGCGTAAGTTCTGGCTGAAGCTGAAGAAAATGAAAACAAGTCTACTAGAGCCAAAATACTACCTCGAGTATATCCCACCTGAATTTCAAGAAAACCTCAAGAACAAATTTGACAAATTGAACACTAATGACAGACCTGATGAACTGTGGGGTGGCATCAAGAGCATAATCATAAAGAAAGTAAAATGTAAAAAAAAAGGAAAATATCATTTATTTTTTTTGGGGGGGGGTTGGGCATCACTGCTCTCCAGTGGTGGGAGTAGGAGGTCCAGCCCCACTGCTGGAATTGAACCTCCGTCCCAGTGGGCCGTAGTCCCGCGCACAACCACTACGCCACCGGGGCTCAGCTCGGAAAATATCATTTAAAAGACAAGAAAGAAGGAAAATGTTAAAGTAGATGTCAGAAATAACTCTAAAACTTACTTATAACCATAGAGTAGCTAAGCAAATGGAAGAAATGATAGAAAAGAGATGAACAGAAATTTTCAAAAGGAAGCTTGAGAAGGCAAAGTAAAATATAACAAAATGCGTGAAGACCTAGAGTTAGAAAACCAAGATAAAGAACATGTTCATTATATCTTAACCTGAAAGAACTCAAGAAATAAATCATGCCTTAGTTTGCAATATTAAGAAACTCTATGGGCAAAATATAGAATGGTGCAGGAAACAGCAAAAGAAGATGAAGAGTAGACACAGTCATTGTATCAAAAATAAGTTGCCATAGTTGACATGGAAGAGGTAGTATATGGTCGGTGGTACTATATATACCAGTGGTACTGAAGGAAGAACTCCAAGCTACACTGAAGGCAGTAGCATAAACAAGCCTCCAGAAACTGATGGAATATCAATTGAAATGTTTTGACAAACCGAGGAAGCACTTATTAATCTATGACAGGAATTTGGAAGACAGCTACTTGGCCAACTGAACGTACAGAAGAGACACAACAGAACGTACAGATTCTGCACAAATTATAGAACATCTCACGAATATCACATGCCAGCAAAATTTGGCTGAAATTCATTTGACATTGTTTGCCGTGGTACATTGACAAAGAGCTGCCAAAGACAGGCTGGATTCAGAAAGAGGATGTGGAACAAAGGATATCCTTGCTGATGACAGGTAGATCTTGTTTTTCATTTGTGTTTTATTGACTATGTGAAGTCATTCTACTGCGGGGACCATAGCAAACAATGGATAGCCTTGAGAAGAAGTGGGAATTTCAGCGCAATCCATTATGCTCATTAGAATCTGTACATGGATTAAGAACCATTCCTGTGAACAGAACAAAGGAAAACTGCATGGTTTAAAACCCAGAAGGGCCTGTGTCAGGTTTGTATCTTCTCACCATACTTGTCCAGCCTGTATGCTGAGCAAATAATCAGAAAGTGGATTATATGAAGGAGAATTCTGCCTCAAGATCAGAGGAAGGTTTATCAACAACCTGCAGTGTGCTGATGACGCAACCTTGAGTGTGAGGAATTGAAGCGCTTGCTGATGAAGGTCAAGGACCACAGCCTTCAGTGTGGATTACAGTTTAATGTAAAAAATCAGAATCCTCATAATTGGACCAGTGCATCAGGATAAATGAAGAAAAGATTGGGGGCTGAGCCCCAGTGGCGTAAGTGGTTGAGTGTGGGACTGCGGTCCACGGACTTGGTGGTTCAAATCCAGCGGCGGCTTTCAGGAGCAGCACTGGGTGGCTCCCAAAACCACCAGAGGGCAGTGAGGCCCCACCCCCCAAAAAGAAAAGATTGAAGTTGTCAAGGATTTCACCTTGCTTGCACTCAAAAATCAATGGTCATGAAGTAGCAATCAAGAAATCAAAGAACACAAGGCTGCACATGACCCCTTTAGAATATCAAAAAGCAAGGAGGTTACTTTGAGGACTAAAGTTCACTTGACCCAAGTCATGGTATTTTTCATTGCCTCAGATGTATGTGAAAGTTGGACATCTAAGAAAGAAGAATGAAGCAGAATTGATGCATTTGAATTGTGGTGCTGGTGAAGAATATTCAAAGTACCATAGCCTGTGCCAGACAAACTTGGAACTACAGCTAGAATGCTCTTTAGAAGCAAGGAGGGCAAGATTTTGTTTGTCTCATGTACATAGGGCACGTTGTCAGGAGAGGCCAGTCCCTGGTACAGCGCCAGGTGGTGTTTCATGCTGTTGTACATGAAGTCAGTCTGAGTCAAAACCAAGTCAATGGCACCTAACAACAAAGCATAAGCAAAATATTGAATGATTCCAGGAATCATCAAAGATGGAAGGAATACAGAGTCAGTTGATCAAAAAGAATAGGTTGATGTTCAACCATTTCAAGAGGCAGCATGTGATGAAGAATCAGTGATACTGAAGCAAAAAGTCCGCACTGCAGGAGCCAAAAACAAGACCCCAGGAACCAGTTAAAATGTTTCAACAGGTGGATGCAGCACTAGAAGCACTCACTCAGCTGGGTCCGGAAGGTGGGAGGACAGCTACCTCGTCACCAATCAGAAGAGATTCATAGTTGTGCCCATTCCAGACAAAAGTGACCCAACAGCATGCAGACGTTATGGACTAATATCATATGCAAATAAAACTTTTCCAAGATAATTAAAAACAGTAAATTAGCCAAGTGCTGCCCGAAATTCAAGACAGATTCGGAAGGGGACAAGGATTGAGGGATACTATTGGTGACATCAGATGGATCTTCCCTGAACTCAGAGGACACTTACAGATGCTTACCTCACTATGCAAAGGCATTCCATTGTATGGATCATAACAAATGGCGGATCGCATTGAGAAGAATGGAAATGCCAGAGCACTTCCTTGTTCTCTCTGTACATGGACCAAGTGGCAGTCATTTGGACAGAACAAGGGGATATTGAATGGTTTAAAATCAAGAAAGGTATGCACCATGGTTGTTTCCTTCCACCATACTTATTCAATCTGTATATTGAGCAAATAATCCCAAAAACATACTATATGAAGAAGAACACAACAGGAAGAATAAAGTTTTGTTGTGATGTACCACTTAAAAAAAGAAGAACACCACCAGGAATGCAGAAAGGCTCATTCACAATCTAAGAAATACGGATAACACAGTCTCACTTCCTGAAAGTGAAGAGGACTTGAAGCACCTTCAACAGCCACGGTCTTTAGTATGGATTACATGCATCTCGTTGTTAAAAAAAAAAAAATGTCCTCACAACTGGACCCCTACACAGAATCACGGTAAACATAGAGGTTGTCAAGGATTTAATTTTGCTTAGATTCACAGCAAATGCTCATGGAGGCAGTGCACAAAAAAATTGAACAATTCCCTTGGGGGAATCTTCTGTTTAAGACGGACGTAGTGTGCTAAAGAGCAAAGAGCCCACTTTGAGGACAAAGGTGCATCAGCGTCGAGCCAAGGTATTTCCCATTACCCTGTAGGCATGCGAAAGTCGGACAAGGAGTCAGAAAATCCCAGGAGTGATGCATCTGGATGATACCGTTGGTAAGGGTTATTGAAACTAACGCAGTGCTGGAAAAGCAAGCAAATCCATCTTGGAAGCAGTACAGCCAGAAGGCTTCTGAGAAGTG
Organism: Nesogale talazaci; assembly: GCA_004026705.1. NCBI lineage: Eukaryota > Metazoa > Chordata > Mammalia > Afrosoricida > Tenrecidae > Nesogale > Nesogale talazaci. The sequence goes on along the minus strand of PVJH01033569.1, from coordinate 15,789 downwards.
AGGATGGTCAGGCTTGCTCCCTCATTCTTTGGACGTGTTATTAGGCGAGACCAGGCCCTAGTAAAGTAGGAGCGCTGCAGCAAAGAGACATCCCTTCAAGGAGCTGGCCTGGCACACTGGCTTAAACAGTAACAATGGTGGTGGTGGTGGTGCAGGGCCAGGCAGTGCTTTGTTCTGTTGAACATATGGTCACGCTGAGTCAGAGGGGGCCCACTGACACCTCCCAATAAGACCCTAGAGTTCAGCAAAAATGACAGCTGCGAGAGAGCTTGAATTCCTCATTTTCACTTGTTACCCAACTCTTTTTTTAAAAAATAATTTTATTGAAGGCTCTTATAGGTCTTATAATAATCTTTACATCCATTGTAACAAGCAATTTGTACATATGTTGTCACCATTTTTTTCTAAATGTTTATTTTTTTTTATTGAGCCCTTGGTGTCAGCTATTCTCTTTCCTCTCTCCCCTCCCTACTCTCATGCCCCCTTAGAAAATCATAAACTATTACTATTTTCATATTTTACACCAACTGCTGTCTCCCTTTCCCCACTGTTTCTATTGTTCCTCCTTCTGGAGGGGGTTTCACAATCAGTTCTCCTTTCCTCCCCTCCACACCCCACTTTCCCCCTGGTGTCACTATTCCCATTCCTGTTCCAGGATTCCGTATGCCATGAGCTCTTATGTCTTATCTGTACCTGTGTACATGCTCTGTTTGAATCTGCAGTAAAGAGCCGTAAAGGTGTAATAGTAGTGGGGGGAGGGAAGCCTCAAGGAACCAGAGTAGTGTGTGTTTCATTGGTGCTTTACTGGACCCTGATTGACTCATCCCTTCCCTGTGGCCCTTCTGTGAGGGGATATCCCATTGGGCTATCCCATATGGATGGACTTTGGGTCTCTGCTCTGACCCCTATCATTCTCAACAATATGGTATTTGTTGGCTGGGGGGAGGGGAGCATCTTTGATGCCTGTTACCCAGTCCTGGTGACACCTCATGATTACCAGGCTGCTGTGCTTCTTCCGTGTGCATTTGTTGCTTCTCTGCTAAAGGGCTGCTTGTTTAACTTCAAGTCTTTAAGACCCCAGATGCTATTTCATTTGATAGGTGGACACCACCTGCTTTCTTCACCACACTTGCTTATGCACCATTTTGTCTTCAACAATGTACAGGGAGGGTGAGCATCACAGAATTCCAGGTTGTTAGAACATGGAGTTCCTGCATTGAGGAGGGGGATGGAGGCATGAGCAGAGACCCAAAGTCCATCCACAACCACAGTGAATTGCCATATAAATATATGTACATGGGCCTATATCTCTTTTTATGAATAAATGTTTTTCCATATGTGCACACCTATGTCTAGACCTCTACTCATATCTTTGCTTCCTAGATGGTTCCTCTGTTTCCTTTTACCGTCCTCCTGCCCCACCATCAAGCTCACCCTTCTTCCGCCTCTTGGTAATGCCTCTCAGCTAGATTGTTGTTGCTCTATCACCTCCAGGATTTCTATATCCTCCTTGTTACTGATTTTAGTTCCCTAGTTGTTCCCTGTCTGTGGCATTGTTTCTTACGGCTTCCCTTCTCCTCCCCTCTCCTCGTTTTCCCCTTCTTCTTCCCCTCTATCCCTTTCTTTGTGCTTGAATAACATGTACTTCCTTGGGTTTGGTCCCACCTCGAACCAACAGCCCATACCTCTCACTCCATCGTGTGAGATAAGTGACTTTTCTTCTATACCTGCTGTGCTGATTATGCTTACCTCAGGGGACTCATGTTGTACTTGTCCTTTTGCTAAAGTTCACTTTGCATAATTTCCTCCAACTCTTCCCATGAATGATGTGTTTGAAGGTATCATCAGTGTTTTCTAGTGATGCAGTACTCCACTGTGTGTGTGTGTGCCAGAGTTTACTAATCCACTTGGCTATCAATGGAAATTTAGGTTGTTTCCAATTCTTAACAATCATGAATTGGGCCACAATAAACATTGGAGTGCAGAAGACTGGTCATGGTGTATTTCTTACCTCTTCTGAGTATATGTCCAGTAGAGGGATAGCTGGGTCATAAGGTCATTCAATTTCCATTTGCTTTCAATATCACCAGGTTGGTGTCAGCTCTTCCCTGAATGCTTGGTAGAATTCTCCTCTGAAACCATATTAGCCCAACTCATACACATATGAGAAAGCCTCCAAACCAGGTCCTCTTAAAATTGTACCTGAAGATTGGAAGGCCTTCAATAAACTGAAAGACATTCTAACAAACACAGCTGATCTAGGTTTTCCTATCACCTAGATTTTTCTTGGATTCTATATGAAGTTTCTAGAAATGCTTTAAGTAGACTGGCCCAGAAAGACAGGAGATATCAAGACGACTATAAAATTGAGATTGGCCCTGTCGCAGAAGAGTGTCCTCCTTGTCTCCAAGCAGCTGTTGCCACTACTGAATTAGTAGAAGGCACTATGAATCTATTATTGAGAAACTTTAAAGCTTTCTCTGCAATATTTAACTCTGCTCTGATTCAACATCTCTCTGCCTGTCAGTTCATATCCTGTAATCTTCAGATAATATCTAATAGCAGGTTACATTCCATGGGTTGTTTAAATGCTTCCTCCTCCCCCAAACTGATAGTGAAAATAATTCTGTGCACAAGTTCCTAGACTAAAGTGAGCAACTTCTGGATCCCCCAAAAGATTCAAAGAAATTCCTTTAGATAACCCTGATTTAATTTCTCTGTAGATGGCTTTTACCCGATCCTACTAGTTCTCATTAACAGACCGTAATGACATCACAACCTCAGCTGAAATTCTTGAAAGTCAAGCTAAATCCACTTGACAAGTTAAAGTTCACTTCCCTTATTATACCCCGTGAACTAGCCTCAGGGGCTTTGATAACTAGTTTTATGTCTCTGAGTGTTGTTAAAGAATCGCACAGGATTTCAATGTGCCATTAAAAGGAAGATGTTAACCTCCACTGAAGTTGTTATTTTTTAAAAGGGAATTCTAGTGGCAGACCTTGAAAATGCTTCCATCCTACCCTCATTATTACATGCTCTCATGATGTGAGCCCTTTAAGAGGAGTTCACATAATAAAGATAAGATTACTGAAATGTTAAGAAAATACTCGTAAGGGTGTGTTACATCTCATGGACCTCATGAGAACCCGAGAATCCATGTTTGTTTGTTTGTTTGTTTTTTTTTTTTGGGGGGGGGGCATCACTGCTCTCTGGTGGTGGGAGGAGGAGGCCCAGCCCCACTGCAGGAATTGAACCTCCGTCCCAGTGGGCCGCAGTCCCGCGCACAACCACTACGCCACCGGGGCTCAGCCCGAGAATCCATGTTTTTAATCCCACCTAGAAAATGCCCTTGGCTTCTGGACCTGGGCTTGAATGGCAACTGGACATCACCTATCTGCCACCCTCTAATGACTATTGTTGCGGTTAACTCTGACCCGAAGTGACCCCACACGCAACAGAAGGAAGCGCTGCACATTGCTGTTCCACGCTTACAATTGGGTACTGCACCTGAGTCCATTGGTGCAGCCAGTAACTGTGTCAATCCATCTCCCTTCCTCTTTTTCTTTTTTCACATTAAAGAAATCATCTTATTGGGGGCTCCTACAACTCTCATCACCATCCATCCATCCATCCATCCATCCATCGTGTGCCATTTGTACATGTGTTCCCATCACCATCCTCAAAACATTTGACATGTTTCTATATTAATGAGTTGGGCGTGGTCGAGTGAAATTATAAAGGGTTAAAAACCACAGCGGAAAGGGAAAGGCAGGTTTCAAAACCACTTTCTGTCCTGGATCAGACCAGCTAATAATTCGCTAATAATTAGGGCTAATAATTAGGGCTAATAATAATTAGCCCTGCTAATAATTCGCTTGCTGCTACTTGTCTTTCCAAGTTTCTCCAGAACAGACTAAGGAACATGACCAACTTATCTGTTAACCAGTTTCTTTTGTAGCCTTATCCCTCCTACCTGCTGATACTTGGCCAAACCATTTCAGCCCATAGTCTTCCCAGGGTGTAATCCGATCAGATATAAGCCTGGAATGTCTGGGCTGGGCTGAGGCAGGTCAGCGCCCTCTTTCCTACACTCCCCCAGAGGTCAGCAGCAGTTAGATAACCTGTGAAACCAGAAGTTCCCAGTCTGAAGAAAGCTGCCTGGAGTCCACCAAGCAGTTCTCCCAGTATCCAGACCCCATATGCTAATTGCCATACATTCCTCTCCGCCCCTTTAACCAACCCCCAAGTCCCCCTGCTGACCTGTTAGCCTAAGTCAAGGGAGCTTCCCCCTAATAAAGCTTTTTTGTCCTGTCAATTTCTTCTGTCCCTCTCTGTGCCTCAAATTTTACCTGCACACTTTCCTCCATGTAGGTTTTGTTGCTTTTCCGCTAGCTGGTTTTATATCTATATCTATACATATACATAAGTATGTATATGTATATATACACAAACAAATGTGTATATATTTGTACTTATTCTCCTGGTATCTCTATTCTCATTCTTGGTCCAGAGGGCTTTATTTGGCCTGGATTTTCTGAGTTGCAATCTCTTATCTGTAGTGATGTACATGATCTGGTCTAGCCAGCTTTGTAAGGTAGAACTGAGGTCAAAATATTGGGTGGGAGGAAGCAATAAAGAAGTGGAGGAGAGTTGTGTGTTTCGTCGGTGCTCTCCTGCATCCTGACTGACTCATCTCTTCCTTGTGATCCCTCTGGGAGGGGATATCCAATTGTCTTCACTCTACACTCCCCTTAATTCAGAATGATATGATTTTTTTTAGCTGATTCCCTTCTTTTTTTAATCATTTTATTGAGGGGGAATCATACAACTCTTATAACAATACACACACACACACACACACACACACATCCATCGTGTCAAGCACGTTTATACATCAGTTGCCCTCATCATTCTCCAAACATTTTCTTTCGACTTGAACTCTTGGTATCAGCTCCTCATTTTTCCCCTCTCTCCCTGATAGAATTTTTTGTTCTGCGTCTTTGATGCCTGATACCTGATCCCATCCACACCTCATGATCACACAGGCCAGTGTGCTTCCTCCTTTTGGATTTTGTTGCTTCTCAGTTAGACGGCCAATTGTTTATCTTCAAGCCTTTAAGACCCCAGATGGTATATGTCAGAGTAACCAGCCTCTGACAATAATGGGGTCCATAGGCACAATTGTATGGCGATAATATAAAGAATATACTAAAGTCATTCTAAAGTCATAGTGGATAGGAGAGGTAGGAGAAAGTATAATGAAGGAAACAGATACATTGAGAGGTCGCATGCTCGCCTCTGAAAGACCATGATCTAGACAGGTCCCCTCAGAGAGGAGGAGGAGGAAAGAGTGAATATAATTCAAACCAAGGCTTATATATTTATATTTAGGGGTGTGCAAGCCCTCCTGATTACAGGTAACTACATATGTCACAGGAAGGGGCTATACCAAGGGCAAAACAACAATGGGAGGGAGACGATCTGGGGTACACATATGACAAGACGGGAAGATCCTAGATTCAAGATGGCAACCCAGCCTTAGTCCTCTTTGAGTGGGCTTGACTTTTACTCTGGGCTCTCCAGTGAAACCATCACTACCCTTATCAGGAGGGTGTGACAGACAGTAGTCTGATTGCTCTGGATGGATGATGCCTTCAGGGAGAAAACTTCTTTGCGGCTGACTGTACAATGAGCTAGCAAGCAGGAGACCACCTCAGGGAAAAATCTTTCTGTATCCCACAATTCCTCCTTTTGTTTTATATATTAAATTCAAAAGAGCTATAGGGAACACATGGTGAGTCCTACACATTGAAAGCTGTCAAGGCAATATTAAAGTTGGCAAGCCAAAAATTCAGGCTTATCACGAACATTTTGAATCCAGTCTTAGGGGATAGAGCCCCTCTATATCCATCTACTGATGCCTTGGTGAGGAGAGATAGAGCAAACAGGAATGTCTGCTTCTGTAGGCAGATATCATTCTGTGGGGATGATAGTGAAAGCAGGATAATGTACTTGGATTTTATCTCTAATTTACCCAAGTGGTGGCTTTCCTACCATGGAATACTAGCTTTCCAGCTTCCCAATTGATAAGTTAGGCAATTAAGTCCTAGCATATTTCCTTTAGTGTTAGTTTCTCAGAGTGATAGCCAGGCACCGTCATCTTTCTTCACTACATTTGATTATGCACCCATTTTGTCCTCAGCAACCGTGTTGGGAAGGTGAGCATCGCAGACTGCCAGGATAGTAGAACAAAGTGCTCTTACATTGAGGGAGTACTTGAGTAGAGGCCCCAAAACTCACAATATTTAGGACTGATGTTCAGGCACCCAATCTAACCAAGTGTCTGAGTGAACTGGCATGATCACCTGTGCAGGACTATAGAGACATTAGAATTAGGATGGCTGTCCAGTCATAACGATCTGAGGCAGAAAAAATAGCTTGTAGAAGTAAATAAAATCCTCCTTTCTCCACACAATGAAGAAGGGATCATTTGAGCTCCTTGTGGCTATCTCTGCTTGAGGTGGAGGTTTGGATCATTCCAGAATGATGGAACTAAACTCACTCCAGAGATGAACTTACAGCGTGGGAACAGGAGAGGACGATGGACGGGAGGTCATTCCAGAGTCTGTTTGGATACTGAGCTCTATAATAAAACTATACATTGAAGTAGTGATTTGGAAATATCTTCTCATTAGAAAAGAGAACTTAGGCTTAAAGACAACCCTATCGTTGATTCAGTTAGAATGAAATGGGCTTTTCTTGGAGAATTTATCCCTCCATGTGGAATACTACTGCTTGAAAAGTCGTTTGTAACTCATCTATCACTATGGCCCAAATTCTGATGGCATTGCAGGTGGAGTGACCACCCAAGGAAAATCTTCGGAATACCTTGCTGAAAGAGTATCAGTATAGAGTTAAAGAGTATATTATTTCTCTATTTCCTCCTACCTCAGCAAGAAATATGTACTATTGCTAATACCTCCTCTGTGATCAACACTTCTGGGGGGGTAGAAAAAGGTATGACAAAGATCTGCTCAAAGCTACACTCCACAATTGCATTCAACACCCTATATAATGGTTTCTTCTTCTTCCTTCTTCTCCTTCCCCCTTCTCCTCCTCCTCCTCCTCTTTTTCTTCCTCTTTCTCCTCCTTTTTGATATCCTTTGGTGGTTACCAAATAGCATCAAATCTTAGTTATATCCTATATTACAAACCGAACTATTAATCATTAAAGGAATAAGTCTTGCCCTGAAATATTTATCTATCATATATAGCTATGCTGTAATTACTCTAGTTGTGCAAAGGATTAGTGTGTGTCTGTGTGTCTGTATTTTGTTTTTGTTCTTATTGTGAATTGGGTGAAGGTTTTCAGGGCGCATCCATTGAACACTTGGTTGACATCATGGAGTGCCATCCCCTTCTGAACTCTGTCCTTGGAGTAATACTGCCCTTTCGATCTCATATGATTGACTGTTCTTTTGGGGAGAAGTGGGGGAGGTGCTTTGTTGTTGTTTAAATCATTTTTCTGGAAACACTTACTGCTCTTATCACAATCTATACATCCATCCATGTGTCCAGCATATATACATTTGTATATATGTTGCCATCATCTTTTTTTTGGGGGGGGGGCATTGCTGCCCTTTGGTGGGAGTAAGAGGCCCAGCCTTGCTCCTGCTGTATTTGAACCGCCAACCCAGTGGGCCGCAGTCTCGCACTCAACCACGACACCACCAGGGTTCAGCCGCCATCATCATTTTCAAAACCGACTCCTGGACAGCAGAAAAGTGGTTGAGGGTAGACAGCAGTTGGTCTAAGACATGGAAAAGGCTCTTTTTAAAATAAATTATCAAGGGTTCATGAGGGAGGGAGGGAGGGAGGGAAAGAGAGAGGAAGAGAAGATGGGGGAGGGGGAAATGACCTGATATCAAGGGCTCAAGTAGAGAAAAATGTTTTGAAAATGATGATGATCAAGGCTACATTCGCTGACCCAAGGCCTTTTGGGGGCAGCAATGGAGAAATAGAGTCAGGATTATACTCTGTCTGACACAACCACACCATGCAAAACACTAAAGATGTGCAACAGAGCATGGAGTTCCTCAGGGAGTGCCAAGGATATACTTTGAGAGCAGCGTATGGCACCCCAACTGACTCAAACAGGGGACACTCCTGGAGATCAACAAACAGACCTTGTACTATTTATAGGTTTTTGTATTGTTATTATTTTTATTTTTTACACACATATAATGAGTTTTTGTTGTTGTTATCATTTTATTTTCTTTGGCTGCTTTATTTTAGGATGCCTCTTCTTTTGCACATATTGTTACCTCTGTAGGTCTATCTAGATGAGATAGACTGGACGAACAGTCTGGAGGTGAAAACGAAGGGACTGATGGTCCCCGGGGGGTGGGGGTGGGGGACATGAGAGAAGGGGATGAGGGGGAAAGGAGGTGGTGTTGACTAGCCCAGGGTTAAGGGATAGAAATTGATTCAAAATCAGTGATAAGGTGGGTGTGAGAGGTCCAATAGGGATTGATCAACATTAATGTAACAGAGAGAAAATACTGAAACCCAAATGGAGGCTTAGCATGATAGTGGGACAAGAGGAAAGGAAAAGGAAATACAGGAAAGAACTGGGGGGTAAAGGTGCATTTATAGAAGTTTAAATACAGGCATATACATAGGTGCAAATATTTATATGTGATGATGGGGAAATAGATCAAGGAGCATATACTTATAGGGTTAGTAGTAGGGCAGCAGATGGGCATTGGAACTCCACTCAAGTACTTCAGTGCAAGAACATTTTGTTCTATAAAATTGTCAATCCATGATGCTCACCTTCCCAACATGATCACTGAAGACAAATGAGTGCATAAGCAAATGTGATGAAGAAAGCTGATGGTGGTCAGCATCAAAAGATGTAGCATCTGGGGTCTTAAAGGCTTAAAAGTAAACAAGCAACCATCTGGCTCAGAAGCAACAAAGCCCACATGGATGAAGTACACCAGCTTGTGGGACCAGGAGGTGTCAATGGGATCAAGAAATAAAAAGCATAATATTGCGTGCTTAGTTTCCTGATATGATCGCTGACAACAAATGTGTGCATAAGCAAATGTGGTGAAGAAAGATGTTGGTGCCTGGCTAAGGGCCTTAAAGATTTGAGCAAACAAGCGGCCATCCAGCTCCAAAGCAATAAAGCCCACATGGCAGAAGCACACCAGCCTGTGTGACCACAAAGTGTTGAAGGGAACCAGTGCCAGGCATCAAAGAACTAAAATTATATCATTATAAATGAGGGGGAGTACAAATTAGGGACCGAAAGCCCATGAATAGGGGAAGCGACATCCTCTTACAGAGGGGTTGCAGGAAGAAGATGAGCCGATTAAGGTACAGTGTAGTAATAATGAAATATGCAACTTTCCTCTAGTTCTCAAATGCTTCCTCCCACCCACTAGCATGACCCCAATTCTACCAGACAAATCCAGCTAGACCAGGGGATGCACACAGGAGTCAGAAACATGGGGAATTTAGGATAGATGATCTCTCAGGACTGGTGGTGGGAGTGGTGATACTGGGAGGGTGGAGGGATGGTGGAGTAGAAAGGGGGAACCAATTTCAGGGATCTACATATAACCTCCTCTCTGGGGCACAGACAACAGGGAATTGGATGAAGGGACACACTGGACAGTGTACGATATGAAAAAGTAATAACAATTTGTAAATTATTAAGGCTTCATGGAGGAGCGGGAGGGGAGCGGGTAGGGAAATATGTGGATTTGGTACTGGAGGCCTAAGTGGAGGAGGATGTTTTGAGAGTGATGATGGCAAGTGTGCAAATGCAGCCTGCATACAATTGATGAATGTATGTAGGATCGTGTTGGGAGTTGTATGAACCCCCAATAAAATGATTCTTAAAAAAAGGGGGGGAGGGGAAAGAGGAGCTTATACCAAGGGCTCAAGTGGAAAATATTTGGAAATGAATATGGCAATATATGTACAAATATGTTTGCTATAAATGATGTATTGGATGCTATAAGAGCTGTAAGAGCTTCCAATAAAATCATTGGGGTAAAAAACTAAATGATGATGGCAACATAAGGGCACTGACCACAATGACCAACATGGGAAGGGGTTACACATAGATCTCTGTGACCCATGCCCCTTTTCTTCCCCCACCTTCCCATTACCCTCCTATAGAAAATATAGATGATATTTGCTATATATAAAAGAGAGTGTGAACTTACCCTCTGGTATCTCTAGTCCCATTCTTGGTCCAGAGGGTTGATCTGTCCTGGGTTCCCTGTGTTGTAAGCTCTAATGTGTACTAGTGTACGTGCTCTGGTCTGGCCAGATTTGTAAGGCACAATTGAGGTCATGATAGTGGGTGGAGAAAACAATAAAGAACTAGAGGAAAGTTAGGTTTCATCACTACTGTGCTGCACCTGGACTGACTCATCTCTTCCTTCCCACTCCCTTATTCACAATACGATTTCTTCTTCTGGGTCTTTGATGCCTGGTACCTGATTCCATCAACACCTCATGATCACACAGGCTGGTGTGCTCTTCCATATGGGTTTTGTTCCTTCTCAGCTAGATGGTCACTTCTTTATCTTCAAGGTTTTAAGGTCCCAAACGCTGTCTCTTTTGATAGCTGGGCCGCATCATCTTTCTTCACTACATTTGCTTATGCACCCATTTTGTCCTCAGTGACTGTGTTGGGAAGGTGAGCATCGCAGACTGCCAGGATATTAGAACAAAGTGTTTTTCACATTGAGGGAGTACTTGAGTAGAGGCCCCAAAACTCACAATATTTAGGACTGATGTTGAGGCACCCAATCTAACCAAGTGTCTGAGTGAACTGGAATGATCACCTGTGCAGGACTATAGAGACATTAGGATTAGGATGGCTGTCTAGTCATAATGATCTGAGGCAGAAAAAATGGCTTATAAAAGTAAATAAAGGGGGCTGAGCCCTGGTGGCGTAGTGGTTGTGCGCTGGACTGCGGCCCACTGGGACGGAGGTTCAATTCCAGCAGTGGGGCTGGGCCTCCTACTCCCACCACCTGAGGACAGTGATGCCCCCCTCCAAAAAGAAGTAAATAAAGGGCTGAGCCGCGGTGGCGTAAGTGGTTGAGTGCAGAACTGCAGCCCGCGGGTGTGGCGGTTCAAATCCAGTGGCGGCTCTCAGGAGTAGCACTGGGTAGCGCCCACGACCACCAGAGGCAGTGATGCCCACAAAAAAAAGTAAATAAAACCACCCCCTCCCCTCTCTGTCTTCGCTACACTAGGAGCCCCTCGCCTGGCATTGCCCCTCATCCCCTAAAAATGTATGCCTGCGCCAAATTCGTCTCCACCCCTGCCCTGGGCAGGAGCACCTCCCAGCTGCTGAGCCGACCGCTGTCTGTGTGGGTGCAGAAACATCCCGAGACACTGTCAGACAAGCGCTTCAGCAGCTTGACAGCCTCAGTTCCCTGACCTCACTTATCCCTAGGCACAGCTTCCAAACCAGCAATGTCTCAAGGGGCATTGGGACAGTCCTCAAATTCATTGGCGCCGGGGCTGCCATAGTTGGCGTGGCGGCCTCTGGAGCTGGCCTTGGGACTGTGTTTGGGACCCTCATCCTTGGTTATGCCAGAAACCCTTCTCTGAAGCAGCAGCTCTTCTCCCACACCCTTCCAGGCTTTTGCCCTCTGGGAAGCCAGGGGGCTTTTCTGCCTGATTGGTGGCCTTCCTCATCCTCTTCGCCATGTGAAGGAGCCGTCTCCACCTCCCCCAGTTCTCTGCCCCACGTCTATGTTCCTCTCCCTGTACCTCCCCAGGCAGCCTGGGGAAAGTCATTGGCTCAGGGTTTGACAGAGAGAAGACAAATGAATACTGTATTAATAAAGAAAAAAAGTAAATAAAACCCTCCTATCTCCACACAATGAAGAAGGGATCATTTGAGCTCCTTGTGGCTATCTCTGCTTGAGGTGGAGGTTTGGATCATTGCAGAATGACGGGACTAAACTCACTCCAGAGATGAACTTACAGCGTGGGAACAGGAGAGGACGATGGACGGGAGGTCATTCCAGAGTCTGTTTGGATACTGAGCTCTATAATAAAACTATACATTGAAGTAGTGATTTGGAAATATCTTCTCTATAGAAAAGAGAACTTGGACTGAGCCCCAGTGGCATAGTGGTTGTGCGCGGGACTGTGGCCCACTGGGATGGAGATTCAATTCCGGCTCCCAGGAGCAAAGGCTGGGCCTCCTACTCCCACCACCTGAGGCAGTGATGCCTAAATTAAAAAAAAAGAGAGAGAGAGAACTTACGCTTAAAGACAACTGATCTATTACTATGGCCCAAATTCTGATAGCATTGCAGGTGCAGTGACCACCCAAGGAAAATCTTCGGAATACCTTGCTGAAAGAGTATCGGTATAGAGTTAAAGAGTGTATTATTTCTCTATTTCCTCCTACCTCAACAAGAAATATGCACTATTGCTACCTAAATATGAAACCTATAAATATATGCACATAGCTCTACTTCCCCATCAGGATATATAAATATATTTACATATTTGCATGCCTGTAATTTGACCTCTGTAAATATGCTTTGCCTCCTAGTTCTTTCCTCTATTTCCTTTTACTTTCCTCCTGTTCCACTATCATGTTCAACCTTCATTTGGGTTTCAGTAATTCCTCTCAATTGCATTGCCCTTGATCAAGTCCTACCAGGACTTGATACCCCCTCTCATACCCCCCCTCACCACCAATTTTAGATCACTTGTTGTTCCCTTGTCCATGTGGTTAACAACCTCTTCCTTTCCTCTGCCTCCCTTCTCCCATATTCCCCAGAACTGTTGGTCCTGTTGTTTTCTCGTCCAGACTGTTTATCCCGCCTATCTTACCTAGATAGATCTGCAGAGATAATGTGCAACCAAGGCAAGACAGACCAAAACGAAGCAACAAAAGAAAACAATAACAAAGAAAAAGAAAAAAGTCTGTAAACAGTTCAAGGTCTGTTTGTTGACTGTGGAAGTGTTTTGTTGACTTTGGGAGAGTTTTCTGGCCCTGTTGTTGGTATTGTGGGTATTCCCTGGGGACTTGGTTGCTGTGTTTTCCCTCAGTGTGGTGGGGTCAGATCGGGTGCAATTCCTGTGCTGTGTCTCTAGTGTCCTCCCGTGTAGTGTTATGGGCCAGTGAGGAACATCATGTCCTCCTTTTTCACTCCCCTCCACTTTAGCAAGCACGATGCCTTTCCCCAGGGACTGGTCTCTCCTGACAACATGCCCAAAGGATGTAGAACAGAGTCTCACTATCCTTGCCTCTATGGAGCACTCTGCTTTACTTCTTCCAATACAGACCTGTTTGTCCTTTTAATAGTCTGTGATGCTTTCAATAGTCTTTATTTATTTTTTTGGGGGGGGCATCACTGCTCTCTAGTGGTGGGAGTAGGAGGCCCAGCCCCACTGCTGGAATTGAACCTCCGTCCCAGTGGGCCGCAGTCCCGCGCACAACCACTACGCCACCGGGGCTCAGCCCTCAATATTCTTTTTTGTTGGTTTAAATCATTTTATTGGGGACTCAGACAACTTTTATCACAATCCATCCATTGTGGTCAAGCACATTTGTACATTGGCCGCCCTCATCACTCTCAAAACATCTGCTTTCTACTTGAGCCCTTGGCATCAGCTCCTCCTTTTTCCCTTCCCTCCCACACGAACCCTTGAGCATTTATAAATTGTTATTATTGTTGTCATGTCTTACACTGTCTGATGTTTCCCTTCACCCACTTTTCTGCTGTCTGTCTCCCAGGGAGAGAGATACACTTTCAGCATTCTGATCCACCCCCGGCTTCCGCATTCAGTGTCCACTTTCACATGCATATGATGCAATGGAGAATACTGTGACTTGGGTCAGGTGCACCGTGTCCTCAGAGTGACATCCCTGCTTTCCCCTACTCTGCAGAGGGCACGCACAGCATGCTTACCTAATACAATGAATCCCTTGATCTCTTGATGGTTTACACCTCCGTCTTACCTAGATAGACATGCAGACAGCAATAAGCACAGAAACAAGACAAACCAAAACAACAAAAGAAAACAGACGACAAAAACAAACTACAAAAAGAAAAGTCGGGCTGAGCCCCGGTGGCGTAGTGGTTGTGCGCGGGACTGCGGCCCACTGGGACGGAGGTTCAATTCCAGCAGTGGGGCTGGGCCTCCTACTCCCACCACCGGAGAGCAGTGATGCCCCCCCCCAAAAAAAAAAAAAACAAAGAAAAGTCTATAAACAGGTCCAGGTCTGCTTGTTGACCTTCAGGAGTGTTTTCCAGTAGAGCCTGATGGGGTGTCATGCCCTGGCCCCAAAGTCTATTTTTGGCATTCCCCAGGGGCTTCACGCTGTGCCCCCCTTGCTGCTCTGTTGCATGCCCCAGCACTTCATCCCAGTGCAGTGCGGTCAGATAGGGCACAAGTCCCTCACGGTGTCTCCAGTGTCGTCCCCCGTAGCGCTATGGGTCAGTGAGGGCTAAGCGGCGTCGTGGTGGTGCTGGCCCTGTAGTATTCCCTGCACATTGGCTGCTCTGAGCAAAGAAATGCATACCTCCCTCGTCCCGTTGTTCGCTTTATTAGCCTGCCTATGTGTACTGTGGGCTCAGTCCCAGTCCAGAGGAGTGACCACCTGCATAATCTGAGAAGTTGAAGCAGAGTCCACCCAACCAGCAAGGGTCATCTCTCTCTCTCTCTCCCTCTCTCTCTCTCTCTGTAGGATTTTGAGTTTCATACCATATTTTATTCCCACTCTATCTTGAACCTTTAAATATGACCCCTTTCATATCAGTGAGTAGCAATAACCAGACTGTCCAGTCTTTCCAGTCTCAAAGTCTCGGAGGTTGAAGTTGATAAAGATCCTTATCTATTAGAATGGTTCTATGTGTCTGTGACTTCCTGACTATTGACAAGTGCCTGGAGGCATCTGACCCTGCCCGAATGATTTGATTCAACATCCTCGACACTCAGGCCTTGTTATCTAGAGCCCCAGAAAGCAGCCTGTGAGAAGGCACTCAACTCCTGTCCCCTGGCTCACACCACACCATCTAGCTCCAGCCTCCTGGGTCTGCAACGGCTGTTTCTGGCACTGCTTCTCGCCCTGGAGACCATATCCACTCTCTTCATTTGCTTCTGAGCTTTGGCCAGATTTTCTTTGATATTCCTCATTCCCCCAAGAGTCTCTTTAAGACAACCTAAGCTTTTACTAAAAGGTGCCTTAAAACTCTTCCATCCTCGAACACTAGCTAATTCCAAAGCCACTTCTACATGTTACGTATCTATAGCTTAGTTCCACCCACCCCCACTGGTCCAATATCGAATTCTGTCCTAGTTATCTGGTGTTGCAGAAATCCCACAGGTTTTGACAAACACATCTAGTTTCTTACAAGTTCAAGGACACCAACGCTACGGGGAAAGCTTTGCTCTCTCTCTGTCTCGATGGACTCTGAGGAAAGGTCCTCGTCTCCTTTCAACCACTGCAGACCCAGAATCCATTGGACCGCTCCGTGTGTCTTGACATCAGTCTGCCTCTGGGTCTAGGAAATTGTAAGCACAGGAACTCCAGAGCTAAGCAATAGCCCCACACCTAGTTCTCCTTTCTTGGAGGCACTGAGATTCCCGCCTCCTCTCCTGGCTTCCCTCTCCTTTTATCTGAGTTACCACTCAGGGTGGTAACTGGAGCAAATCCTCCCCTAATCTTTTTGTCACCGACGCCTGACGCCTAGCCTGGACATCAGCTCACACTTCTGGGAATGCATG
>PVJH01033568.1:0-21441 GCA_004026705.1 Nesogale talazaci | reverse complement strand
GGGGGGGGAATAAATAAATAAAAATGGTTTTTGAACCACTCCTGGATGTCACTTTGACCCAGACTGCGCCAACATACTGGAGCCTTCTTCAAAAAACAAAACTCCAAATCTTCCTCTAATCCCCCCCCCCATCCCCCACCCCCTCTACTCTGGCCTTCTCTGGAGATGCTGGAGCGGGGCACTGCCGCTCAGAAACGGCACCGCAGCGTTTTCCACGAAGTGCAATTTTCAAGGCTGCTATTTCATTTTCGCACATTCCTCGTTAGCAGTTGTGATGGATCTCATACTTACAAACTAAAAGCATGCTGGGGATACATTGGCATCGATTCCTCTAAAAATAATGACTATATTTAATTTTGATCTTCCACTTGTGAAAAAAAGGGGGGGGGGCTCCTTCTCTTCTGGTGAATTTTATCAAGTGATTTTTTTTTTTCCTCCAGCCGTGGCTCTCAGCCCTGGCTGTGCGTCAGAATCCCCTGTGAGGTTGTTTAAACATACAGATGCCAAGGCCCTGCTGCCAAAAATGCCGAGTCTGCTGCTCGCATTTGTAGATTTAAAAGCGCCACAGGTAATGTTGATGGGTAGCCAGGGTTGAAAACGGCTGCTCCGCAATATGTCGAAAAGCTTTTCTTCTCAGGGAATGGAGTCTGGCGGTGAATTAATTCCTCAGGACTGAAAGCAGTCATTCAATATTGACTCGGAGTTTTACGTAACAACTCCAAAGCGGGAAAAGCTAGAGGGAGGCTGTGAGGGACAAGGACAATTTCTGGTGCGGGAGACTCATCCATCCAGTGGTTGTGTCAGCCCTCCCTGGCCCAAACCCCAGTGTCTTCTGTGAGTTATAAAGCCATCTGCTGCCTGTGTGTCCCCAAGTCTGTACCTCTGCTGGGGTCACCTTGTTCTCTGAGTTCTCCATACAATTAAGCCTCTGTCCGAAATCTTTCCCAAATCTTTGGGGGCGGGAGCGGACAAGGACATGGGAATGGGGCACCGGTCATTTTCCCTAGGCTTTTGGGTGGCCAGGTTCCTGCTTCCTCTGACTCTCCCATTTGTTCTCCTGGTTTTGTCTTGGTGCCTCCAGCCCTGTTTCTGCAGTATGTGGACCGGCAGCTGTCACAGCCTTGAATGGGTTGACCCCACTACCCACTGCCCCTGCTGATTCTGACTCATAGTGGATAGGATAGATAGGATTTCTGAGACGGTGACCCATCACAGAAGCAGATCGTCTCCTCTTTCTCAGAGAAAGCAACTGGTGGATTTGAACGGCTGACCTTGTGGTTAGTCTAATGCTTCCCTGTTAACACCACCGGGGCCCCAGGCAAGGGATAAGCACTGCCCCCGTACACCTTTGGCTCCAGTTTCATCCTCATAAGTGTGACAGGTAAGCTTGTGGTGCCAACAAGGCCAACGAAGATAGGTCAGTCTGTTGTGACAACATGGCCAATGAACAGATATGCGAGCAATTGAAGGTGGAGATAAAAATGGCCCAGCGAGCCTTGCCTTTCTGTCTTGTTCTTGGATCTTCAGACCAGGCAGCTGCCTGGTCTGTGCCGGTCCTTGGTCCTGTGCCTGGACCTCCAACTACACCACCTGTGGGACACCTCATACGTGGACTGTGTGGCTGTGAGTTGAGGTTCCTTCAAGGCCTGCTTCACCAGGCTCCTGGAATATACATCTCTTGAGCTGGAGACGGTAGGACTCTGACATCTGGCTGACTGTTGGTGACCTGCTTCACTGCTTGCTGCTTGTGGCTGGATAGCCTGAATTGCTCTACAGAGAACTACTTGACAGCCCTCAAGACTCCAAGGACTGCCAGTCTACTAGCTGCCTTACGCAAGTGAGTTGCACCGAGCCATTTGTACTGCTTTGTAGATTAGTTAACTGTTTATTTCTTATGTGTGATATCCTTCTAGCTCTATAAATGTATAAAGAGAATTACTAATGTCCTGGTTTTGTTTCTCTAGAGAACCCTGTCTAACACAATAAGGCTGATGACAGAAGTCGTCGCTTGAAGGTTTGGCGCACAAGAGGAGGGTTTTAGGGGAAATTGTTCTTGCTGCTGTCGAGTGTCTTGGGGCCAGTTCTGATTGACAGCAACCCTAGATACAATCGAATGAAACACAGCCTGAACCTGCGCCGGCCTCATAATTGTTACCAGGTTTGACCCCACTGTCACAGCCACTGTACACAACCGAAAGGAGGACAAGGAAAACTCTCACGTCAACACTAAGAATCTCCGTTCTTAAAATTCCCTGGAGGTACATGTCCCAAAGAAAGGAAAGCAGACATTCAAACAAATCCAGGTTCACACAATTCACCGCAGCATCATTCACAATAGCCAAAAGGTAGAAGCGGTCCGATGAATAAACCAAGCTGATGAACGAACAAAATGTGGTTTTATTCATACCGCATCATCGTCTTCAGTCATGAAAAAGAAGTTTCGTACATATAGATGAACCTTGGAAAAAAACATTCTGCCATGTAAAATAAGCCAGACGCAAAAAATATTTGCTGCGTCATCCCACTTATTTGCAGTATTTAGAACAAAGAATGATGAGAATCAAAGATTGTAGCCTTCAGTGAGGATTACTGTTCAATGTAAAGAAAAACAGAGGGATGGATGGAGGGGGGGAGAAATGGGGAGCAGATATCAGGGTCTCAAGTGGGAAGAGAATGCTTTGGAAATTGATGATGGTGGCCTATGTGCAAAGGTGCTTGGCACATTGGAGGAATGCATGGATTGTGATAAGAGATGTAAGAGCCCCCGGCAAAAGTATTTAAAATAGATAAATAGATAATGATGGGGGGGACAAAATCTTTGTAACTGGGCCAATAGGTAACATGATAACTAGCAAAGAGATTGGAGATTGAAGTCAAGGATTTCATCTTGCAGTCAACGCTCATGGAAGCAGAAGTCAAGATATCACATGACAGATTGCATTGGATGACGTTGCTGCACGAGTCCTCTTTTAAGGGTTGACAAGCAAGAGTGTTACTTTGAGGACTAAGGTGAGCCTAACCCAAGCCATGGTATTTCCAAGGGCCTTGGGCATGTGAAAGTTGGACGGTGAAGAAAGAAGACTGATGAAGGATGACTGCATTTGAATCACTGTGCCGGTGAAGAATATGGAAAGTACCATGGACTGCCCAAAGAACATACCCATCTGTCTTGGAAGAAGTGATCCTTAGGAACAAGGACAAGGAGGCTTCCTCTCATTTTTGGAGAGGCCCCAGGGAAGGGCATCCGGCTTGGTAAAATTCAGGGGCAGTGAACAAGAGGAAGACTTTTGACCAGATGTATCTGAAAAGGCCAGCTTCTGATTCATACATCACAGGTTCAACAGGCAGTTGTACAGCGATAAGTATTATTTATTATAATAAGGATACAGAGAGCATGAGAGAGAGAAACAATAAGAGTCAGACACATTTCACTTCAGGTTAGCATGCTCACCTCCACCCCTCTTGGTGGTCCACGTGGAGAGAGTTGGGGAAGGGATAACATACCTAGAGCAGCCAGCACTGGGGGGCAGGACAGAGAGAGAGGACAGAGCGAAAAGAGGGAACGCCTCTTTCCTATGTTCAATCCTTATATACCCTCTGGAGCCATGCCAGGCCCCCAATTACAGGCAAGGACATACATCACAGGAAGGGGTTGTGCCATATGCACACTGTGTCAGAGAGGGTTCTCTAGAGAAATAAAACCAGGACACTAGTAATTCTCTTTATTTATATAGAGAGAAGGGTATATAAGATAAGAAAGAAACAGTTAACTATCTGTAAAGCAGTACAAATTTCTCAGTGCAACTCACTTGTGTGAGACAGCTAGAAGACTGGCAGTCCTTCAAGTCTTGAGGGCCGCTGAGTGTCCTCTGCAGAGCAATTCAGGCTATCTGGTCACAGGCAGCAAACAGCAGAGCAGGTCATCAACAGTCAGCCAGATGACAGAGTCCAACAGTCCCCAGCTCAAGAGATGTATATCCCAGGACCATGGCGAAGTAGGGCTTAAAGGAACCTCAACTCACAGCTCCACAGTCCATAATTAGGTGTCCCACAGGCAGTGTTGCTTGGAGGTCGAGGCACAGGACGAACAAAGCAGCTAGCTGGTCTGAAGATCTGAAAGCAAGAGAAAAGGCGGAACATGCTGAGTCCTTCTTATCTCTGCCCTTCAATTCATCCCGTGTGTTCATTGACTGTGCCGTCACAACAGACCCACCCATCTTCTGTGGCCATGTTGGCATAACAAACCTCCCCATCACACACACATTATAGGAAAGGGAGTTACCAGGGTGCCATGTGACAAGACCAGACCCCAGACTCCTAGATGTGGCTAAACAGGGTAGGCAAGAGATCATTAACATCAGCATGTGAATCCGCCCACAGGCTTCAAGGGAATTGAACTATCATCCTAACAGCAGAGTTAGCTCTATTGTGAGACACTCAAAGGGCTCAGATAACTGGGGTTTTCAGGGAGAATATCTAACTACTGACTTCCACACCAAATGCTGGTAAATAGTTTGGTTAATATTCTGGAGTATATAATTGTGGAAAAGTCCTGTCTTCATCCCACAAAGATGGACTAACACCATGGCCACAACAACGGGCTCCAAGACACGCACACGTGTGGGAATGGATGGCACAGGAGCTGGTGGTGTCTTGTCCCACGGCACACAGGGCTGATGAGTCAGAACTGGCTGCAGAAGACTTAGATTAGAGTACCGTGCTCGAGAAGAAAAGTCGGAGACCCTGGGGACTCGGAGCTGGCTACTGGAAGGGATACATTGAAACCAGGGAAGGACTAAGGGGTCAGGCAGGACTCCACGTGGATGGGCAGACAAGGAAGAGATCCTGGATCGAGAATGGCCTGGGAACTTTAACTCTTCCTTGGCACTACCTATGGAGCCCTGGTGATGTGGTGGTTAAGAATTGGGCTGCCATAGGAATGAGAGGGGGTTTGGGAGTGGAGACCCAAAGCACACCTACAGGCAATTGGATATCCCCTCACAGACAGGTTATAGGAAGAGATGATTCAACCAAGGTGACGTATAGCACCACTGAAACACACATCATTCCTCTAGTTAATGAATATCTACCCCCACTCCCCCTCACCCCACTACCACAACCCAGTTCTACATTACAAATCCAGCTAGACCAGAGAACACATGTGGATACAGATAAGAGCTCTCGACACATGGAATTCAGGACACATAAAACCCTCAGGAACAATAGTGGGAGTAACTATATCATGAGGGGAGGAGGATGGTCGGGGTGGGGGGGATGGGAAGCAATGGGGAACATATCACAAGATTGGATATATAACCCTCCTCATCCCCTGAAGGGACCAAGAACACACAGGTGGGTGATGGGAGATCATAGACAGTGTGAGATATTAAATAATAATAATAAATAATTGATCAAGGATTCTCATGGGTGGGACAGTGGGGAAGGGAGGAGACAAAAGAGGAGCTGATACCAAGGGCTCAAGTAGAAAGTGTTTTGGAAATGATGTTGGCAACCTATGTACGTACACATGCGCTTGATGCAATTGACATATGCAGTGTTGTAAGAGTTCTAAGAGCCCCTAGTGGAATGATTTTAAAAAAACAACAACAATGGGGCTGCTAACCATGAGACGAAGAGTTCTAAATCACCAGCCACTCTGGAAGAGAAAGATGAGGCTTTCTACTCCCACAAAGAATTATAATCTCTGACTGTCCTATCTAGTCTCGATGTGTAGGAACTGACTTTGTAGCAATAAGTTTGGTCTGATGTGATTCCGCCTCCCTCCCCCCCAACTTAGGAGCCCTGGTGGAGCTGGGGGTTAGACATTTGGCCTTCTAATCACGAAGTTGGCAGTGCAAGGCCACCATGTGAGGGAAGGAGAGAGATGAGCATCCTCGCCCCTTCTGACCCAAGGCCACTGTGATGGCAGTGCGTGTAGTTGACCTTTAACTTGGTTCCTCCAGCCTTTAGAGCCTTCTCTGAGAGGGGTCTTCCTCTCCTCTCCTCTCCCCCCCCCAAAAAAAAAAACTTTATAATCCAGACAGTGATCTCTTCTTTCTTTCAGGTGCTTTACCACCAATTATTAAACTCAATTGTTTTCCTGTTCATTACACTTGTGCCCCAGAAACCTTAGCAGAGATGTACCTGAATGAATAATTAAACTGGAAATCTGTAAGTTTCTCTGAACTCTGAAGCTATTTAATAACTAGAAACGATGAAACTCTAGCACAAATTGCTCAGAAATTCCCCAAGATTTTGTCAATTGCATATTATAGCAAAATTTGGTGAGACTATACCCTGGTAAAGCAACAACCCATGAAAAAGAAAAAAATAATGCTAATATGTTCCATGAAAACAAGAAAAGCAACGCCTGCAGAAAACTTTCCAGAACCAGAAACACCAGGCGGTCCCATTGAGATCTTGTTTTCACGGGTAGAACCTGGAAACCCGAGTTCTTCCTATTTGTGAGAAGAGGGATTCAATGGATATTACATCTGTCAATGGAGTGAAGCAAAGACATTCATTAAATAGCCCAGTGGGTGCCTAGGGCCACTGTGCTAGCGGGGCTCAGAGAAACAGCTCTTCAGACCCATCTGGGGAGGAACTGAAAGGGGTGGTCCTACACTGGAGGCAGTCCAGAGAGCTTCTCTAGACTCATTCTTCAGAAGCCGAGAGTGCTGGCAGCTACCACTCACAGTTAAGACCCTTTCCAGAAGTTACCATTGGTCAAAGAAAGCTGCCTCCCCCCCAAATATGTTCCTTCTTGGATAGACTGGTTAGCTTTTGATACCTAGTTGAGGTTGTCAGGAAAGAACCCCATTGGCACAAGTGACTCTCTACATTATTACTCTCACCAAGGTGGATGGGCATCACAGGACCCTGAGCTTAGAAGGGAGGTGCCAGACAGTCTCAGCTTACCCTGCTGGCTTTGACTCCTGGCAGCATACTGGTTACACTATGGGCGACTACCTGCAAGGTCAGTAGTTCAATACCACCAGTCGCTGCTCAAGAGAAAGATGGGGCTTTCTATTCCTAGAAAGTTACTGTTTCAGAAACCCCTGGGGGCAGGTCTACCTTGCTCTATGGGTTTGCTATGAATTGGCACTGACTCAATGGCAGAGAGTGAGTGAGTAAGTGAGTGAGTGAGTGAGTGAGTGAGTGAGTGATGAGTGAGTGAATCTACCACCTTGTAGCTTGGTGGTTCAAACTCGCCTAGCAGTACAGCAGAAGAAAGTCCTGGCAATTTTGCAGCCAAGAAACCCCTACGGGGCAGATCTACACTAACACGTGGACACCATGAAGTGGAAGCTACTCTGGGACAATAGTGTCTTGCTTGTTCTTATGGTCTAGGAATCACCTCATCACAATAGCCACCAGCTGTGGTCAGTCAGCACCTCAGGTCAATGTAGGCACCATCCTGGATGTCAGTGACCTGAGGCTGTGGTGAGGGAAGTGGTCAAAAAACAAAGGGGAAAAAAAGCTGGACAATTTCTCCTTTCTCCACAAATGCTAAGACCAGGATGCCAAGACAGAAGTGATTATTACTGATCATAATGAAGGAATACAGCTTACCCTCGTTCATATATATGGAACTACTCTTCTTGCCCATTTTGGGGTCTGTTTCTGCTCATCACATTATTGAGAGGATGAGAGAAGAGAGGAGAGGAGAGGAGGAGGAAGAGAAGAAGAAGAAGGAAGGGGAGTAGGAGGAGGAGAAGAATTATTCTACGAAATGGCAATCATATCAACATAGTGGTCTTAACATTTTGAAAGGCAGACCTCCAAAGACCGTGTTGGCTAAAGAGAATCCCCCTCAGATGTCTCAGAACTTATCTTGAGGCATAGCTAACACATTGATACTCATGGATGAGGGTCGGGGAAGATTCAGGTTTTGTGCATCCTGCAATTCATACAGTTGTGTGCACTTCTTTTTTTTTCAAAATATGAATCATAAACTTTATATATATATACACATACAAAAAAGAAACACACACACTTGCATTTATGAGTATTCAGAGTACCATTGGAAGTGAAACACAAACAAGGTAGGTTTTAGGTAAGTATAATTAAAGTTTAATTTAATAAAACAAGGTGGTATAGCTGAAAGCATGCATAGAAACTAAATCTGAAGCAGTTGAGTCAATCCCAACTCATGGGTGTCTCATGTGATGCAGAATAGAACTGTACTCCACAGGGTTTTCAATGGATGGTTCTTTGGAAATGAGATTGCCAGAATTCTCTACTGAGGCCTGAGTGGGTTGGAATCACCAGCCTTTCGGTTACAGTTGTGTGCACTTCTTTAAGGAACAGAATCCAACTTTACAACAAAGGAAAAGCATGTGTGGAAGTGAATATTTACTGAGGAAAAATATAACCACAAATCACCTTTAAAAAAAAACAGTGCATATCACAAAATAGAAAATATAATGGTATTTAGCTTCAGGTGTGCTCATGGCACCCCTCTGTATCGTCCCTCCCCTCCCTAAATTACCTGTTTGCCTCTTCTTGGCATCCATTGTGCCATACTTTCATAAAGAAAGAATGCAAAGAGAATTCTGTCTTCCTTGAAGCATGGTTGGTCAGAATTTTTCATTTTTCTTATGTACTGATGTGACATTTAAAATTAGCAGTCATTCCTTGGGCCCCCACCCAGTCGCTCCCTCAGTGAAAGAACATTTTGTTCTATGAATCTGGCCATGATGCTCACCAGTCCAATATGATCACTGAAGTCAAATAGGTGCATAAGTGAATGTGGTGAAGAAAACGGATGGCAGCCAGATATCAAAAGATACACAGTCTGGAGGCTCAAAGCCTGAAGATAAACAGCCAAGTAGCCGAGAAGTACCCAAGTCCACACGGAAGAAGCTCACCAGCCAGTGTGGCCGAGAGGAGGCAAAGGGATCAGACCTCAGGCAACAAATAGGGAAAAGCCATATTACTGTGTATGCACTTTCCTGAGATGATCACTGAGGACAAGTGGGGACAGGAGAAAGAGCGGTGAGGATGGCTAATGGTACTCGGCTATCAAGGCATCATGCCTGAGGCCTCAAAGACCCGAGGATGAGGAAACAGTGCAACAAGGCTACCATAGAAGAAGCACACCAGCCTGTGCGACCATGAGGAGTGGAAAGAACCAGGTTATCAGGCATCAAAGATCAAAAAACATATCATTAAGTGCCCACCATCCTGTCATGATCGCTGAGGACAAAAGGGTGCAGACACAGACAGAGCTGAGGAAACTGATGGCACCCAGTCACCAAATGATAACGTAGCTGGGATCTTAAAGGCTAGAAGGTGAACAAGTGGCCATCCAGTGCAGAAACAGCAAAGCCCATATAGAAGAAGCGCACCAACTTGTGTGCTCACAAGGGGTGGAAGGGAGCAGACATCAAACATCAAAGAACAAGGATTAAATCAGTAAGAATGAGGGGAGAGCAGGGTGGGGACCCAAAGCCCACTTGTGGGCAAATGGACACTCCCTGACAGGGGAGTCACGGTGAGGGGGGGAGAGAGAGATGGGCCAGTGAGGTAGCAATGAAGCATAAACCTTTCCTCTATTTCCTGAAGGTTTCCTCCCCTCAACCATCACAGCCCCAAATCCGCCCTGCAGTTCCAGATGGACTGGAGGAGGTGCACTGGTGGAGGTGGGAACTGGAAACGAGGGAACTCAGGGTGGATGGACCCCTCAGGTTCAGTGGTGGGAGGGAAGTTGCTGGATGGGTGGAGAGAGGGTGGAGTGGAGAAAGGAAGTCAGTTGTAGGGATCTGCAGACTGTCTCCTATCTGGAGGGCAGGCGTAGGGAGGAGTGGGCAGGGGGAGATGTCGGGCAGTGTAAGATAGGACAAAACAATAATGATTGCAGAGTAATGAGGACTGGGGGAGAGGGGGAAAAGGTTGAAGGAGAAAGGAAGGGGGGCCCATATCAAGAGTCCAAGTGGAGGGGCAGATGTTGGGAGAATGTCCATGAGGACAGGCAAGTGGGGGGGCTTGGCACAGTGTATGTAACTATGTATTGAACTACATATGATAGAAAGCGATGTTTGAGTTCCCAATAAATGATAAATTAAAAGAGAGAGAGAATAAAACAATGATAACAAAAAAAGAAATGCTAATTTTTAAATAAATCATTTTATTGTGGACTCTTATAGCAATCCATAAAAAATTAGCAGTCATTATTGGGCAGTTTACTAAAGTAAGCTTATAAATGTAAGCTTTTCTTATCATTGGGATGATTGTGTGGGGTAAAAAGATCCCTGGGAATGCCTGTGGTGCTGTCTGTGCTTTCTTTTCAATGCACTCACATGCGTTGTTGTTGTTGTAGGTTTCTATCAAGTCAGTTTTGACTTCCAGTGACAGACCCCCTGTGAGCAGAGGAGAGCTGCCCTCTGGGGCCATCAAGGCTGCGGCCTTTGGGAGGGCATCACCAGACCTGCTTCCTGAGACTCCTCTGGGAAGGTCCAATCCACCCACCTTTCAACTATTTGCACCACCGGGATAACAGGACAATTGGTCTAAACTTGTGCCAGATAGAGTACCTTCCCTTCTAACTTTGGAAACCCAAGCGAATGTCACTGCTGGCAGTGAATCCACTCTGGTTCCCAGCAGGACAGAGTAGAACTGCTTCTTAGGGTTTCTGAGAATAGAAAAAGTAGAGTTAAAAAAAAAAGTTTCAACTTTTTCCCATTGAGCACCTGGTGGGTTTGAACTGCCAACCTGGAAGTTAATCCACTGTGGCATCAATGAATCTTTTCTTTAGAAAGTAATGATATCTGCCAATTAAGCCAACCATCCTCCTTGTGGGGGCCGGTGTGCACTAGCTGCAAACATCATGCCTCCTGGGTAGGGTACGCAGTCTCTTGTCCTACAGAGGCTGCCCTAAGGGACCTTGGAGATAAACAAACCTTAGCTGCTCTTCCATGTCTCAGGCCTGGCTAACTTCTGCTCTCCCTAAAGTAGGCTCCACGCAGAGATGTGAAGTGCTTCTGGGAAACCTCAAGGCACGGTGGCTAGAATCCGCATAGGCCAAGCTATCATGTCTATCCGCACCCAGCTTCCAAACAAGGAGCATGTGATGGAGGCCTTACACAGGGCCAAGTTCAAGTTCCCTGGGCGCCGGAAGAGCCACATCTCCAAGAAGTTGGGCTTCACCAAGTTT
Organism: Nesogale talazaci; assembly: GCA_004026705.1. Taxonomy (NCBI): domain Eukaryota; kingdom Metazoa; phylum Chordata; class Mammalia; order Afrosoricida; family Tenrecidae; genus Nesogale; species Nesogale talazaci. The sequence continues at coordinate 10,286 of PVJH01033568.1, read as the reverse complement.
AATGCCGATGAGTTTGAGCACATGGTGGCTGAGAAGTGCCTCGTCCCAGATGGCTGTGGAGTCAAGTGCTTCCATCACCGTGGCCCCTGGGACAAGTGGCGAGCCCTGCATTCATGAAGGCCTGGGTAGCTTTGTGCTGCCTCACTTGTACCCACCAAATAAAATTGAACTTCCAGATTTAAAAAATGAAGACGAAACAAAGTAATGATACCCTTGGTGAATGTATACCCGGGGTAATATTTCTGCCATCCTAAGAAATGTGTGAACAGACAGGTCCCTACGGACAAGGGATGGAACAGGAGACTCAGACAGCCAGCAATGCATTTATTGGCAACGGATTTGCATGTCCTTTAAAAAAAAAATCAGAGCTCGAGATTGGGGGTAAGACCCTTAAAGATAAAATCCCTCTGCTGTTAGCAATTCCTAAATCAACTCATTACTGCACATACTTTAAAAGAAAAACCTGCCATAATTAATATACTGCTTGGTCTCTAAAAAATAAAGATTCTCAATACATCGTGGTAGGGAGGAGGGGGGAAGAGGTACTGTGCCTTTCCCTCATTACCAACCAATCATCTTTCTCTCCAAAAGCCTTCTCCAGACAGACCCAGGTGACCAGAAGTTCTCAAAAAAGAAACCTAAGAAACCTCAGAACGTTTTCCCCTTGAGGATCCACCATCGCCTCTCTAAGTCGGGGTGAAAACGACTGAGAAATTGTTTTCGCGCTAAAAAAAAATAGTCTTTCTACTTGTGCACTGAACCCCTGTTTCTTTGGGCTGGAGAATTTCTCAGCCCCTTTCTCTCTAGGCCTGAGAGGGGTCAGATATCTGTCCTTGTGGAAGGCAGGGAAAGCCTGCTGTCATTGAAACAAGGACGGGGGTCTGAATGATGATGACAGCAGCGTCTTTACACGGTCAGTGAAACGCCTCTATAACTGCAGGTCTGAGGACCCGTGTTCTGAAGCCCCGTTTGCGCGTCATTGGAGGAAATAAGCGCGAAAAACGCACACATGACATCACGTGCAGACCACAGACGATGCTCTTTGACGCTCTTCGATGGCCTCCCACCCCTGGGTCTGAAAACTCTCCTGAATGTACCCCACAGGCTTTTCCAGGCTCCCTTGCCATGAAGGTCCAGGTGGGTGATGCCGCCCACCAGCCGTGTCCCAGAGGCAAGGGCAGTGCCCCAGGTCCCTTTCTGCAGGTGTCAAGCCGCAGCTGTAGCCCAGGAATGGGTTTGAACCTCCATCTGACCTGACAAATCATTTATTTTGGCTTCCCTCCCCCGCTGACCCCGCCCACCCCCCGCTGGGCGTCAAAACCCCTGTAGGAGAGTTCTGCTCACTGGTAACAAGCAACTAGCGTTTTGTGCGTGTTGTTTGGGGGGCGGGGGGGGGGTTGGGGGGATAGGGTTTTCTGTTTTGGGTGGGGCTGGGGGGTGTACAGGGGTCCCAGGGTGATGCAAATGATTAGCATGCTCAGCCGCTGACGGGAGGTGGGTGATCTGAGACCACCCAGAGGCTCTGGGGAAACCAGGCCTGGCAACCTCGTTTGCACACCAAAGTCCAGGAAATGCAAAGGCGCCACAGATCAGAGGCACTGTAGGAGCACCCAGTGAGCTGATATGGAAGACAATCTCAGGAATCACCCATCAGAAAACCAGGGGAGGGAAGGAAATCCAACAGGGATCTTCCTGGGAGCGCCTGAGGGTCAGCACTGATGAAGAGGTGGGGCGAGATCCCGCCTGCCCCTGCCCTGCGGGCTGAGAGATCAGAGCTGGAGGGTCCTATCCTGTTCTCAGGTATCCAGAGGGCAGCCGCACTGCAGAATACTGCACATCCCCCTCCCATCCCCTGGTCATCAGAGATGCCAAAGGAAGTTCTGTGCTGGACAGTCACAGAAAGTTCCAGAAGCCAAGCTCAAGGACAGACCATTCCACAGATTCAAAGGCTACCTTTTTTTTGTTTCTTTGTTTAATCATTTTACTGGGAGCTCTTACAGCCTTCATAACAATCCATTTATCCATCCATTGTGCCAAACGCATTTATATGTGTGTTACCATCGTCACTTCCTCACTTTTGAAACATCTTCTATTTGAGCCCTTGGTATATCTCCTCAATTTTTTCCCTCCCTCCCCACCTTACCTCTCTCATGAACCCTTGTCAATTTATTTAAAATTTTTTTTCATATCTTATACTGACCACTGTCTCCCTTCACCCACATTTCAGTTGTTCATCCCCCTGGGGGGGTGGGATGGGTTTTTACATCAATCATCATGATCCGGTGCCCCTTTATCCCCACACCTGCCCCTTACCCTTCTGGCCACTAGTCTCATTATCAGTTCTGGGGGGAGGGAGGGGCATCTGTCCTGGATTCCATGTGTCAAGAGTTTTTATCCGTTCCTGTGTGCATGCTCTGATGTAGCCAGATTAGTAAGGTAGACCTGGGGTCATGACAGTGGGTGGGTGGGTGGGGGGGGGAATCATTAAAAACTAGAGGAATGTTGTGTGTTTCATTGGTGCAGGGCTGCACCCTGACTGGTTCATCTCTTCCTTGTGACCCTTCTGTAAGGGGATGCCCAATTGTCCACAGATGGGCTTTAGGTCTCCTCTCTGTGTACCTCCTCCTTCACATCAATATGATTATCTATTCTGGGTTGTGGATGCCTGATACCTGAACCCAGTGACATCTCATTATCACATGAACTGGTGTGCTTCCTCCATGTGGGCTTTGCTGCTTCTCGGCTAAATGGCCACTTGTTTATCTTCAAGCCTTTAGGTCCCCAGACACTATATCTTCTGAAAGCCTGACACCATCAGCTTTCTTTACCACATATGCTTTGGGGGGGAGAGGGGGGAGGCGCATCGCTGCCCTCTAGTGGTGGTGGGAGCTACCCAGCCTTGCTGCTGCTGGATTTGAACCACCAAGCCAATGGGCCGCAGTCCCGCACTCAACCACTTTGTCCCGGGGCTCAGCCCTTATGCACACATTTTGTCATCAGCGATCGTGTCAGGAAGGTGAGCATCTCAGAATGCCAGATCATTAGAACAAAGTGTTCTTGCATTGAGGGAGTACTTGAGTAGAGGCCCGATGCTACGTGAAGACTTAACCATAGATCTACTTCCCTATCCTTATATATAAATATATTTACAAGCATATGTGCAGATATTTAGCCCTCTATAAATGTCCTTTGCCTCCCAGTTCTTTCCACTATTTCCAAAGACTTATCTTTCTTTTGTTTGTTTTTTGTTTTGTGGGCATCACTGCCTCTGGTGGTCATGGGCACTACCCAGTGTTGCTCCTGAGAGCCGCCGCTGGATTTGAACCACCAAGCCCGCGGGCTGCAGTCCCGCACTCAACCACTTATGCCACCGGGGCTCAGCCCTTCTAAAGACTATCTTTTAAGAGGTAACTTTTCTGTTTAAGCCAGTCGATCAGTTCCTGTTGCCTGCAAGTAGAAGACTCGTTGTACAGGCCTAGTCAAAATGCAGACGACTGCCCGGCGGCATCTGTGTCCTACTATGCAGAATTGTGACAGCAAAGGTGTCTAAGTCATGGCTGAAACAAGCGGAATTGGTAGATGAGCCTGAAGCAAGACAAAGTCATATGACAACACCTGTCCCAAACAGGCATCACATACCATCATTTTATCACAACGTGGCTCACTCATCGCATTTCTACTTCATTTCTCTCAAGAGAGTAACTCGGCAGGAGCTCAAGATGGAGGCACGCAAGAATTCTTTTCGAGGATTGCATCCAGTAGTAAAAAATGAGAAACAAGCTAAAAGTCCCAAATCAGGACGTCCTCAAATAAATCCTATCTGTTGTGGATGACTTCACAGTTTTAAAGAGCAATGTTGTAGAAGGATTCGTTTGTTTGTTTATTTGTTTGTTTGTTTGTTTGTTTGTTTGTTTGTTTTTCAATATGATGGGGGGAAAGTTCATGTTGGAAGTTTAAAAAAAAAAAGCAAATCTCACCGATTTTTTTTAAAAAGAACTCTCAGCTCTTCTCAGGCCAGCGCCTGGCAAGAAAAGCCACGTTCAGTTCCAGTGCGAAGATTATGAAGCCCAATGGTGAAAATCCGGATGAATTCGAGTCTGGTGTTTCTCTGGCTCTTCTTGAACTGGAGATGCACGTGGACCTCAAGGCTCAGTGAAGGAAGCTGAATATAACGGCCGCCGAGGAACTCAAAGTGGGTTGTGTTTGGAAAGCTCTTATCATCTTTGTTCCTGTTCCTCAACTGAAATCTTTCCAGAACATCCAAGGCCAACTAGTACGGGAACTGGAGGACAAATTCAGTGGAAAGCACATTGCCTTTATTGCTCAGAGGAGAATTCTGCCTAAACCAACCCAGAAGAGCCGTACAAAGAATAAGCAAAAGTGTCCCGGGGCCCACACTCCAACAGCTGTGCACATTGCAACCCTCGAAGACTTGGTCTTTCCAAGTGAAATTATGGGCAGGCTGGAATCCGTGCAAAGCTGAACGGCAGCAGACTCACCAAGGTTCATTTGGACAAAGCACAGCAGAACAATGTAGAACACAAGGTTGAAACCTTTCCTGGAGTTCATCAGATGTGAATTTTGAATTCCCAGAGTTTTGATTATAAACAAAGATGACTGAATAAAATGTCATTTCCCCCAAAAAAAGAAATCTTAGAGAGAATTCTTAAAAGGTTCCAATAAATTATATTTGCAAGGTAAAACAAAGATCATTTTATTTTCTTCTTATATTTAGATAGGTTTATAATTACTCTACTCGAAGAAGTAATTACTTACCGGGATTTTAAATAGTAATAATATTGAGAGTACTTGCATTACCTCACCAGCAGGGATGATGCAGGCTAGGATAGAGCAATTCATAGCACATAGTCAAGAAAAGCTTCCAAAGGGGGAGACGTGAGAGGATCTTAGAAACAATTTAACATGTAATTTAACAATGCATTACTAGGGCTGCTACGATTAATATCAGCAGGCATAAAAATAATGCTGAGATTATGCACGAACAATTAGCCTTCAAGTGTGAATGAATATGGGAGTCACTCAGTACTAAGCGTACAAACTGAAGGTTGTCTTCAGCATCAGTTCTAATAAGACGTCCTGGAATAAAACCAATTACCAGAGATCAAAAAGTCCTGACCAATAAAACTAGCATGGCATTATACGATAATATTAATAAAGCAATGGATATTACTTGTATCATGATAGCTGTTAGCAGGAATGCTTTCAAATCCTGAACAGAGAGAATTAAATAAGTAGCTCTGGCAGCAGAATTGAAGCAAATGTGTAAATCGAACACCACGAGATGAAATTCTGTTGTCCTGGCAACTCACATGCTTTGATAAATAACTTACTAGCGATCTTAACAGAACTTGGAATTTATCATGTTTGAGTGGAAATTCAGAAGTCGTTCCTGCTATGTACTTGTCACATGGCCAAAAGATTTCAGTCTCAAAAACAGGCTATTGTCAGTAGACATAAGCTTCTGGTTAAAGGTGATGTAAAACCTCAGGGGCAAACGCTGGTAATGACTGAACAACCGGATGAGCCTGCTAGTGTCTCTGAACTGTGCGTGTTACCTCTCTAGGTATCACAATAAAAAATGGCAGTCACTAATCATGTCAATTTCAGGCGTGGGAGTGTAGGGGTGAAGTCTAGCCTGTCAATCTGGAGCTAGCTGATGAGACCTCTGTGTGGGCACGACTTTCTCTGAGAATTCTGAGAAATCCAGCTGTATTTTCCACGTGGAGGTGAGAAACTTAAGTCTCAGACCCTTGGAGACACTCTGCGGACAAGACACATGGCAACATGCTGGTAGACCCTGAGCTCTGGAAACTGGAGGAGCCATGAGGAGACCCCTGCTAGCACTGAGATATTTCGACCACCACTGGATACATAAGACTCTGCACCCACTAGCCTGCGATTAACCTGGCATTATTGCATGTGCTTTGTGAGTCTGAAGAGGACTTATGAATTTATATCAGACATATGGGCTATTATCAGACTTATGGACTGGACTGGGTAGGGATTCTTTCTCAATGTCTCTTTCCTCTTGTATATAAGCCTCTTTTTATACACATGAGTTTTTATGAACTTGTTTCTCTAGTCTACCTGGACTGACACAAGTAATAAAATAGAATCAATGTAAGTTAATGTCTTTGACTTAACCCCCACTGCTTAAGGTGTGACCAACAGGTAGACACTGTGAATCGCTTCCCAGCAGCCATCAACCCCATGCATTGTTGTAACAGAACCCTGGTGTGGTTTGGATACAGAGTCCTTGTACACACAGATGACGCTGGCCCTCCCCTCCAGACGTCTCTCCTGTCTTCACCTGGCTTTGCTCTGGAAGCCTGGCCAGTATTAACTCCCCTATGCTTCCCTGACCTTGGACTTCAAGTTGGGATTAACCAATGGAGAGACTTTGCAGGAGAAAAGACAAAGAAAGTAGGGTAGAGAGGGCAGTTAACCCTCCTGGTGTCCTCTTTGCAGTCTGACAGCATCCCCCGGTGGAAGATCCAGAAAACCTAGAACCATGCAATTCGCCCGCCTTCCTGCCTCCATGTGCCAATGTTCTATTGTTAGTGACTATAGAGTAGCACACTTGTTCAAAGCTCCTCTGCAGCCCTCCCAAAACTGTGGACAGAGTCGCTTCATGAGACACCCCCTCTGCCAGGTTTCCTGCGGGGTCACTGCCTGATGCATCACACCTGGGCTTCAGGGAAAACCAGTCCTTCCCCAAACTCCCGGAATGTAACTAGGGTTCTATAAACCTCTCTGAGCAATCCATTCCGTGGAGTCAGGGATTCAATGAAGGTGAATTTCAGGATCCTTGGTTGAAATGGTGGATGGGAAACAATCTCCTTTGAAAGGATAATATTGACTAGGTCATAGACAGAATAGTTTGCTTGTTTGTTTTTTTGTTTTAGAATGCTAAACCTTTTGTGTACTTATTTTTAAATCTTTTGACTGGGGGCTCATGCAACTCTTAGCACAATCCATCCACACATCCATTGTATGCAAAGCACATTTGTACCTTTGATGCCATCATCCTTCTCAAAGCATTTTCTTTCCACTTAAGCCCCTGATATTGGCTCCTCCTTTTTCTGCCCCCCTTCCGGCTCCCCCATCCCTCGTGGATCCCTGATAATTTATAAATTATCATAATTTGGTCTTGTCAAATGCTGGTGTCTGGTGTCTCCCTTCACCCACTTTCCCATTGTCTGCACCCCAGGGAAGAGATAATATGTAGATCCTTATGATTGGTTCCCCCTTTCTACTCCACCCTTTCTCTATCCTCCTGGTGTCTCCACTCTCCCCACTGGTCCTAAAGGGATCATCTGTCCTGGATGCCCCATGTTTCTGGTTCCTATCTGTACCAGTGTACATCCTCCAGCCCAATCGGATTTGTAAGGTAGAATTCAGATCTTGATTAAAACACAAAACAAAATAAGTAACTCAACTCTCCATGGCGTCAACACAAGAAACATTTATTTCCTGGTCCGATTCTAGAGTACAAGGAGAGTCCGCAGGAGATGGAAGGCACTCCAGGGCCCAAGTTGCTTTTATCCAATGCCTCTACCATTCCCTTGTGGCCCCTTGCTCATGATGAAGGCCTGGGAATGGCATGAACATAGGATCAGAGCTAGAAGTGGCATATTTGCATGTCACAGAGGTGTCATATTATTGTAAAATATTATTGTATTGTAAAGTATTATTGTACTATTGGCCAGAGTTCAGACCCACATAACTAGGTAGGGTGGGTGGAGGGGGGCAGGGAAAAGCTGTGTGGTAAAGAAGGCAATTCATCATTTGCTGAACAACTAGCTATGATCAACCTTACCCTTTCAGCAACAGGGAGCTATATCAATTATGAATGTGCTTGACAGCATGGGAGCCTTGCTAACTCACGGTGAAGACCTTGGTGACGGAGCCCAAGACAGATGCTGTATTAGGGCTTCAATTTGGAGCACTTTGCCTTTAGAGTGCTACAGTTTATGGTGGGAGCCCTGATTCCATTCGGCCTCCATCGAGTTCTCTCTGATCATTAACTGGAAATGTATAAAGTTGTGACTTGAGGCAGAATGTGTCACCTTACTAAGCAGATTACTAAGACTCCCCTGGCCAGTCCCGGAAAACACCAGTCTCACTCTGGCTTGTCTTTAATGGTCCCTGTGCCCCAGACCCCTAGGGCCATGAATCTTCCTCTGACCAACATGGTCAGTTGTGTGAGCCTTACTCGTCTGCAACAGTATCCATACCCCAAGATGGTCCCTTTCCCCAGTTTTGCGATGGCGTTCCTTTTGTTTTCCCTCTTCTGTAATTAGCCACATCACCACGAATCCTTTAATAGTCTTGTGGCTTCATTCAGATAGCCTTTCTCCTCCAAATTTGTTTCGATCATTAGTTTGTCTTCCTCCTGCTTGATACCTAATAAAGGTACCTCTCTAAAACACATTATGATTATAATTTGGGGGTCTTTGTCCCCCTTGCACAATGCTTTGCAGCCACTCAGTGTCTCTGCGGATGAAAGACCTCATGATTCCCTTCTGTAAATACCCATGCAAACTCACATGTCAGTCAAGTGGATACAGGCTCACAGTGACTTTGTAGGACAGGGTGGACTGCCCCGGTAGCTTTCTGAAATAGTAACTGTTTACAGGAATGAAAGGCCTCATCTTTCTCCCATGAAGCAACTGATGGCTTTGAACTTTTGACTTTACAGTTAGCGTGCCATGATGCCATCAGGGCTCCTTCTGTAAGAATGACAGCCTAGGAAACCCTACAGGAAAGTTCCATTCTTTCCCTACGATTGCTGTAATTCAAAAATCAATGGAACAGCAGCTAACAACAGAAACTGAAGGACAGTGACGCCATGTAAGTGCTCTATTCACTTGTTGGTTTGTTGGTTGGTTTTTGTGACAGTCACCAAATCTGGTTTAAGAGTGTAGAGGTGAAAGAAAAAAAAAAACGTAGTGGTTGTGTGTGGGATTGCGGCCTACTGGGAGGGAGGTTCAATTCCAGCAGTGGGGCTGGGCCTCCTACTCTCACCGCCGGAGAGCAGTGATGCCCCCAAAAAAGAGTTTAGAGGTAGACTCTAGACTGTCAATCTGGGAATAGCCAATTAGACCTCTGTGTGGGTCTGACCTCCCCCATGAGAATTCTGGGATATGTGGTAGTTTCTTCTTGGAGGTGGAGATGCTACCTCTATCGGTTCACTCCCTGGGAGACATTGCAGCTGACAACACACATGGCAGCACGCTGATAGACCCTGAGCTCTGGAAACTGGAGGAGCCACGGAAAGACTCCTGCCAGCACTGAGATGGGTATAATACCACGGGGTCCACAGAACTTCCCATCCACTGGCCTATGATTGTCCTGGTGTCATTGCCTGTGCTGGGTGACTCAGAAGAGGACTTGTGGATTTGTATCAGACATGTGTGCTAATATTGGACTTATGACTGGGTTGGAATGTTTTCTTGATGTACAGTTGCTCATGTATATAAAGCTCTTTCCTATACACGTGTGTTACTTCAGGTAGACAAGAGAAACAAATACATAAACATGCATATGGACATAAGGGTTTATATACAAGAGGAATGGGACATTGAGAAAGCATCCCAACCCAGTCCAGCTCAAAGTCATAAGTCTGATATTAGCACATATGCCTGACACCAATCTATAAAGTCTCCTTCCGACTCACGAAGTCACAGGTCAGTGGGTGCAGAGTCCCGTAGCTGGCAGGGGTCTCCCCATGGCTCCTCGCTTCCAGGACTCAGCATCCAGTGGTGGTAGAAGCAACTCAGTGCTCGTGGGGATCTCCATGTGGCTTCTCCAGCTTCAGAGGTCTGGTTCCATCAGGTCAAGGCCATGTGGCTTCTCCTCCAGCTCCTTCAGCTCTCCGGATGCTGCCATCCTGTCTTGTCAGTAGTTCATTGTCTCTCAGACTACTCCCAACAACTGGGGAGATAGCTTCTCATCTCCACGAGGGAAATATCATGAGATTTCCCAGACATATCAGGAGAAAGCCACACCCACACAGAGTTCTCATTGGCTATTCAATGGCTATCTCCAGATTAAAAGGCTAGACTCCACCCCTACAGCTCAATCATGAAATTAACCTCAGCACATGACCGCCATGGACTTGTTTCTATGGGCTTGTTTCTCTAGTCTACCTGGACTGGCACAGTTTTCATATAATTCAGAACCATGAAAGAAACCAAACTTCCCTCTCTCCTATCCCTAAAGTATGAATTATACTCTCATGGATCTAAATTGGTGTCCAAACT
>PVJH01033567.1:0-21473 GCA_004026705.1 Nesogale talazaci | reverse complement strand
TAGGGCAGTGGTTCTCAACCTGTGGGTTTCGACCCCTTTGGGGGTTGAACGACCCTTTCACAGGGGTCGTCTAAGACCTTTGGAAGTGAAACACTGCTCCTCTCTCTTCTCCAGGTGGGCCCACCGACATGCAGATACACCCTCACATGAGTACTGGGCATGCAGACTGTTACCCATGCTACACCGTGCTTCAAGATAAAATTTCATTTCTTGGAAATTAGAAATAAATACCTTACAATATATAATTACATATTTCTGTGAGTAATCACTATGCTTAATTATGCCAATATGTAAAACAATGAAAGTGCATCCTGCATATCAGATATTTACACTACTATTCATAGCGGTAGCAAAATTACAGTTATGAAGCAGAAAGGAAAATAGTTTTATGGTTGGGGGTCACTCTGCCATGAGAACCTGTATTAAAGGGTAACGGCCTTAGGAAGAGCTGAGGACCATGTTTCTGGTGTTTTCACATTATCAGTTTTAGTTCATTCTTGAATCTCAATGGCTTAATCTATAAATTATCAAAAAGAATGTCTTTGCAGAGTTGTGAAAACTACAGGACATGTCTTGAATATGCCATGTAGAGCTAGGTATTTAGTCAGTGCCAATGAATGTTGCCAATAAAGGGAGGCAAGTAATAATATTTGCCTGAAAGATTAGTTGTCCTTGGTAGTGCAATAAAGCAAGGCAGATTTCATATGTGCCATCCACCCAATAAAGTTTGGAGTCAACTCAAGTTTTGAATCAGAAAAAAACACTTCATCACTACCTCCTAATTCTTTACTCCACCATCTTTTTGAAAGCATTACTGATTTACTTTTTGCCTTGTGGCATACTTTAGCTTACATTCAATTGAAAACTATCTGAAGCACAAAATATAATTGTAGACTCTTGAACGCTTTGCCTTTAAGTTCTTAGATGTCAATGATGGCTGTATGTTAAGCTAAATGACTTAAAATAGTCAAAACAAAATCTTGTATTTATTTTCTTTTTCTTCTTTAAGCTTCATTTTTTTAAAATCATTTTATTAGGGCTCATACAACTCATCACAATCCATACATATATCCACTGTATGTCAAGCACATTTGTGCATTTGTTGCTATCATCATTCTCAAAACATTTGCTTTCTACTTGAACCCTTGATACAGCTCCTCATTTTCCCCTTCTACTCTGCTCCCCCTCCCTCATGAACCCTTGATAATTTATAAATTATTATTGTTTTCTCATATCTTGCCCTGTCCAATGTCTCCCCTCACCCACTTTCCTGTTGTCTGTACCCCAGGGAGGAGGTTATAATCGGTTCTTCCTTTCTATCCTACCTTCCCGGTATTTCCACTTTCACCACTGGTCCTGAAGGGATCATCTATCCTGAATCCCTGCTTCCTATCTGTACCAGTGTACTTCTTCTGATCTAGTCGAATTTGTAAGGTAGAATTGGGATCATGATGGGGGGAGAGGCAGCATTTACGATCTAGAGGAGGGACTGAGCCTCGGTGGCGTAGTGATTGTGTGTGAGACTGCAACCCACTGGGTTGGTGGTTCAAATCCAGCAGCTCTCCAGGAGCAAGGCTGGGCCTCCCATTCCCACCAGGGGACAGTGATGCCATCCCCCCCACCCCCCAAAAAAAAAAAGACTAGTGGAAAATTGTATGTTTCATTTCAACACTGCACCTTGACTGGCTTGTCTCCGACCCTGTACTCTTCTGTAAGGGGATGTCCTGTGACCTACAGGTGGACTTTGGGTCCTCAATCTTTACTCACCCTCATTTACAATGATATAATTTTTAGTTCTTTGATGTCTGGTACCTGATCCTTTCGACACCTTGTGGTCACATAGGTTGGTGTGCTTCTTCCATGTGGGCTTTGTTGCTTCTCAGCTAGATGGCCTTTTGTTTACCTTCAAGCCTTTAAGACCCTAGATATTATATCTTTTGATAGCCGGGCACCATCAGCTTTCTTGACCACTTTTACTTATGCATACATTTGTCCTCAGCAATCATGTCAGGAAGGTGAGCACCATGAAATACCAATTTAATAGAACAAATATTCATGCACTGAGAAACGACTTAAGTGGAGGCCCATGTCTATCCAGCTCTGTGCCTGTAGATCTATTTCCCCATCATCATATAAAATATATTTATCTATGTACATACATGTATTTAGACCTCTATAAATATCCTTTGCCTTTTATTTCTTTCCTCTAAGTTGGGGTTATTTTAATAACTTCCTTGAGATCATATCAAGTTACTGTCATTGCTGTCCTGAAAAAATTTTTTTCCTGAATTTTCTTCCCTAAATGTCATTGAATCCCATATCCTTGATTCTTTGCTTTGTGGCATCTATTTCTAACTGACTACTATTGTTTTCTGGCACCTTAAAATCAAATTCATTAGCAGACATTTCCTGAGGGACTCTGGTATGTAAGGGGTCGAACTCTTCCCGAGATGGAACAGTGAGAAAAAGACAAGATGCCCGTTGTAGAGTGATTGACAATGTTCAGTAAACTGATAGACACAGTAGTAGGCCAATAAAGGGACACTCTAATCTGGAACAGCAAATTTAAAATCTGCTCTGATTTTTCTGTCTCTTCTTAGGAGCAAGGTTGCTCGGTAAATTATTCAGTAAGTAACCTGATGCCATGGACCGAGGCTCCTACAGGAGAAAAGTGAAATTGCAGGCTTGAAAATACAAATAAATTATCCTTGATCATAAGGTTGACTGACAGGACCACAGCAATAACTGGAAAATGGAATTGTTTTTGCCATTAAAGGAAAGCATCCCTGAATTTTCTTTCTCTTAGATGGCTATTTCATTAATCACCCATATAGGCCTGGGCCAATGTGAAAAAAAGTAATAAAAATGATACTAAATCTTAACAGATAGCTAGGTACTTTTTATTTTGCTCTTATTGGGTCTTTCCAGTCACGATTTCATTTGAGAATTAGGCTGAAGGGAATTCTCCACTTTTTAGCATAGTAAGTGTTTCTATAAATCTAGCTGAGTTATTTGCATAGGACCTCACAGGAGGGAATACTAAAATAACTCCTGAACCATGCTCCATTTTCTTTTTTTTTGGTGGGGGGGCATCACTGCTCTCCGGTGGTGAGAGTAGGAGGCCCAGTCCCACTGCTGGAATTGAACCTCTTTCCCAGTGGGCTGCAGTCCCGCGCACAACCACTACGCCACCGGGGCTCAGCCCCCATGCTCCATTTTCTTAAAATAATTCCATTGGTGGCTCTTACACTTATTTTAACATTCCATACATCATCCGTATCAAGCACATTTGCACACGTTGCCATATTCATTTCCGAATATTTTCCACTGGTGCCCTTGGTATAAGCTCCTCTTTTCCCTCCCCCCCCTTTTTTGTAATGAATCATTTTATTGGGTACTCATGCACCTCCCCTCATAATCCATACATAATCAATTGAACACAGGCCTCATTTGCACACTTGTTGCCATCATCACTCTCAAAATATCCTCCCTCCACGTAGGCCTCAAGTTCCAGTTCCCTATATTTCCCTTCCCACCCCCCCCCATGAACCTTTAATAATTTACAAATTGTTATTGCCTTTTCATATCGTACACTGTCCAATGTATCCCTTCACTCATTTCCCTGTTGGCCATGCCCCAGCGAGGAGATTATATGTAGATCCCTGAAATTGGCTACCCCTTTCTACTCCACCATCCCTCTACCCTCCCAGTATCACCACTCCCATCACTTGTCCTGAGGGAACATCTATCCTAAATTCCCCATGTTTCCAACTCCAGTGTACATACCCTGTTCTAGCCGAACTTGTCTGGTAGAATCGGGAGCATGATAGTGGGTGGAAGGAAACATTTGAGAACTAGAGGAAAGATGCATATTTTGTTGTTACTACACTGTACTTCAACTGGCTCATCTCCCTGTAACCCCTCTGTAAGGATGTCGCTTCACCTATTGATGGGCTTTGGGTTGCCAATCTGTACTCCCCCCTGTTTATAATGATTTAATTTTAGTGCTTTGATGCCTGACACTAGATCCCTTCAACACCTCATGGGCACATAGGCTGCTGTGCTTCTTCCATGTGGGCTTTGTTGCTTCTGAGTTGGATGGCTGCTTGTTTACTCAAGCATTTAAGACCCCAGACGCTATATCTTTTCATAGCTGGGCACCATCAGCTTTCTTCACCACATTCGCTTATGAACACATTTGTCCTCAGTGATCATATCAGGAAAGCGAGCATGCAATGTTATGATTTTTAGTTCTTGAGGCCTGATAGCTGGTCCCTTTGACAATTCATGGTCCTACAAGCTAGTGTGCTTCATCCATGTGGGCTTTGTTGCTACTGAGTTGGATGGCTGCTTGTTTACTCAAGCCTTTAAGACTCCAGATGCTACATCTTTTGATAGTCAGGCACCATCAGCTTTCTTCATCACCTTTGCTTATGCACTCATTTGTCTTCAGTGGTTGTGTTGGGAAGGTGAGCATCATGGAATGCCAATTTAATAGAAAAAAGTGTTCTTGCACTAAGGAAGTACTTGAGTGGAGGTCCAATACTCATCTGCTGTTCTACTACTAAGCCTATAAGTATATGTTCATTGATCTATTTCCCCCATACTCACATATAAATATATGCACCTATATACATGTCTGTATTTAAATCTCTATAAATGCTCTTTACCCCCCCCAGTTCTTTCCTCTATTTCTTTTTACTTTCCTCTTGTCCCACTATCATGTTCAGCCTCCATTTGTGTTTCAGTATTTTCTCTCTGTTACATTACTCTTGATCAATTCCTATTGGACTTCTCCACCCACCTTGTCTTTAATTTTGGATCAATTGATATACCCTTATCCCCGGGCTGGTCAACACCATCTCCTTTCCCCTTCCTCCCCTTCTCCCATGGCCCCTGCCCCGGAACCATCAGTCCTGTTGTCTTTGCCTCCACTGCTCATCCAGATTAGCTTATTTAGATAGACCCACAAAGGTAACAATACGTACCAAAAAAATGCTTCCTAAAATGAAGCAACCAAAGAAAATAAAACAATGATAACAACAAAAAACCCAATGTCATATATATATATATATATATATATATATAATAAAATAATAACTCTAAAAACCTGTAAGTAATTCAAGGTCTGTTCATTGACCTCAAGGAGTGTCCCTTGGTTGAGTTGGATGGGGTGTCAATCCCTGGTTCCAAAGTTTATCCCTGCTACTCCTTTTGACCTATCATGCTCTGTTGCACACCCTTAGTGTTTTGCCCTGGTGTGGTTGTGTCAGACAGGGTATAATCCTGACCCTGTTTCTCCATTGTTGCCCCTGAAAGGCCTTGGGTCAGTGATGGTAGCTGTATTTCATAGTGGGGCTGGCCATATGATCCTTTTTGTACCCATGCTCCATTTTTATCAACACTGAAGGAGTCCTTGTTTAATTCTCTTAGTTGTTTCTTTGTTTCTCTGTAGTGATTAAAAGTTTTCTAACCCTAAGGGGGGAAAAAACAACAAGCTCACTGCCATCAAATCAAATCTGATTCAGAAAGGACCCTTCTAAGCCAGCAGAGAACTGCCCTGTAGGCTGCCCAGGCTGACTCTGCAGATTTTTTCAGCTTTCTCCTGCAGGGTAGCTGCTGTCTTCTGACAGCAGACCAATGCATAACCACTACACCAGTGCCCCAACCTGAGGAAAATGACATGATTCTTAAAGAATTTAAATGATAATTACCACCACATATTCAATTATATTTAATAGTCATTAATTATTTTTAAAAATTTAAAGCACAAAGAAGAATTCATGACAAATATTATCTGATCCAAGAGGATGATTTGTCCCAAACATAATGCTTCTATTTTCCTGGTGATAAGACATGTTACTAGCTTTGATGGCAACTATTTATTTTGATACGTAGAAAAAGTTCTGAAAGCAAGCTACACAATTCCTTCAGAGCAGTGGCAGTCCTTCAGCCCCTCATTGAGATTTAAGTTGAATGCTACCCTGTAACAGTGGTTCTCAACCTTCCTGGGCCACACCCCTTTCATACAGCTCCTCAGGTGGTGGTAACCCCCAACCATGAAATCATTTTTCTTGCTACGTCATCACTGTCATTTTGCTACTGTTACGCATCGGGCCACCCCTGTGAAACGGTAGTCTGACCCCCAAAGGGTTCGAGACCCTCAGGTTGAGAACCGCTGCTGTAAACTAAGCCATACAAATGTCACTGTTGATGAGATGTCAATGGTTTGCAAGGTGCTCCCAGGAATCCCGTAGAATACCTGTCATTATGTAGTTAAGTTCCTTTCTCATGAAGGGGTACTTTCAGATACGAATCAGGAGGCAGTGAAATAGCCTCTCCTTTTCAACATTTCTGCTCACTTGGTTTTTTCATTTGTAAGTCCAACTGAATTCCATAGAAAACGCATATAAAAACTGACAAGAAAAAGTACAGAGAAGAGCATAAGTGAATCACTTTTTATAAGTAATAAGCTTCAAAGCTGAGGTTGAGACGGAGCCACAGGAAGGATATTAGAGCTCAGTTAGGGATGAAGAGTAAAGAGATGCTTTATTGAGGTAGGGAAGGATTTCTGGGAAGGGAAAGGACAGCAGAGAGAGAGAAAGGAACATCTTGAGCTTCCAAGGCCCGAGAGTGAGGCCAGGGAAACTGCGTCTGTTGCTGGGGCAGTGGCATATTCCTAGGACCTGGGTTAGGGAAATATGCAGATGAGGTCTGGGAAGCTGATGGGGGTTACACATCATGATAGGGAGATGCTGCAGCTGCAGGATCTGAGTCTGTGAGAGATAGCCTTGTGTCACAACCGTTTCCTGAAGGCTGTGGGAGGAGGCTTTGAAGGGCAGTGGGTTATCTGTTTGGCAGAGGGTCTTGGAAGCCAGGTGGTCTTTCTGGCAGGCTGGGAATGGAGTTCACAGCAGCTTGGCTTGGAATGATAAACTCCTTGGAATGCAGAGGTTAGAGGCTATTAAGTCCAGCATGTTGTCCTGAGGGGGTGAGGGAATGGGGGTCGCTTTGTTCCAACCAGGCCCAAACAAAAACTCATCAAAGTTTGGATCATTTGAATCATGTTAGGATTTGATTTTAAATCTAGGGAGTTTTTTTATATACGTTTCTCTATTGCCCTTCCTGAATATCGATGTACACCCCCAAAGTTTTCATCTTCACTATATAAACTGAGCAGCATCAGGAATCAAATGAAGGTTCTAGAAGAGAGCTTAAAAACATTTGTGGAACATTTTCATTATCTTCTAATTTTATTTTTCCATGGACTTGTTGAAGTCCTCTTGTATATCCAGGAACAGCCCTGATGAATAGTGATTCCTCACTGTAAGGTGAGCAGTTTGAAGCCATCAGCTGCTCCGCAGGAGAACAACGGGGTTTTCCAATCCCATAGAGATTTTACAGTCTTGGAAACCCACAGAGGCGGTTCTACTCTATCTTATAGAGTCACCATTAAATTGATGTTGATTCTATGGCAATGACTTTGATTTATCTTGAATTTGTATATCCAGAGATAAAATTTTTATAGGTCAAATTTTAATTTTTTATCAATTAACTTTAAGGGTCCCTATTTGGCATTGTGCCAAATATTGACATTTCAGGATTAATATTTTTAAAACAGCACATTGAAAAGATGTCATGATTTCTTTTTTTTGGAGTTTCAAATAGTGTATGACAGCTGGCCAAGTTTTAGAGGAGAATGAAACCAAAATGAGTTCAATTTACCTCTTAGTAATGAGGCCATCTTTAGTTACAGAAAGAATCACTTTAATCTTATACAATTAAGCCATAATGTGTAACTTTTTTTTTCAAATATGGGTTGGTTATGTACAGGAATGGGGAATTTTGTCTACTTTCAAAATTGAGGATAGATTTTTTTTACCAAATTTTAGAAAGTAAAGCTCATAAAAATGAACCTTTAACATTGGATTTAAGAGTAAAATTTGACTACTTTGAGCTTTCAAAGTATATTTATTTTAGGATCTAGTTTTTTTAGAAAAGTTATGAGTAAAGGCATAAATTACAATGAATTAGATTTGCCCGTTGTCACCATATTTCACTCTACTAATGTGGACATAATAAAGCCATCAGGTTTTGCTTAAAATTCATGATTTGTTCTGCTCTATATATGCCATTAATCTTTTGTTATGGTATCATTTGTTAGTTAATATGTTTTTAGATTAACTAAAAGAAGGTCTAATATCTTACTCTTTGGAATTGTGGAAATACCAACAGAAGGTCTCCCAGGAGTAATAAGGCATACTGTTCCAGGAAGGTTCACCCTGCATGTGTGTTAGGCAGTGTTCTCTAGAGAAACAAAACCAACACATATGATTTTATACACACATACATGAATATAGACACATATGGATATGTTTAATTAGTGAGAAGGAATATAGAAGCTAGTTAGTCCACACAGTAGTACAGGGGGCTCAGTTCAACTCAAGTGAGCTGCCAGGTCCAAGGTCAAAGAAGCAGACAGCAGAGTCCTCCCTCGATCAAGGCAAGCATAGTGCCCACAGACAGCAAACAGCAGGACGGTTCACCAATAGTTAGTAGCTCAGGAGCTTGGCAAAGCAGGCACAGATGGGATATAACATAAACAATACAGGTTGAAGCAGGCTCTTGCAACAGGATTCATGGATTGACCTGGCCCATAAGTAGTGTAACTCAGGTTGAGGCAGAGAACTAGTTATAGCAGCAGCGTGCATACTCCAGCACACTGATCACCAGAGAGCAAGGAGGGTGGCAGGGGTGGGGAGAAGGGTGACACTAGGTCTTGCAGAGCCATTTCCATATCTTTTTGTTCTCCAATCACACTTCTACCTGAATAATCCTACATGTTCCTGTTGGCCCGGGTGGCACAATAAATCTACCTGTCATGATATAAAATTTGGTCCACAGCCTGAACAGGCTTCCAAAGAATCTGGGATTCTGATTCTTAGAATTCATTGACAGCAATACCATTGCATGCAGTAAGCTATCTGATCTAGTATTCCGTGTGATCTGCAAGAGCCACAAAATCCCCGAGGCGATGTTTTCACAATGTCTTCAACGAGTCAGAGAATCTCAATGTGATTATAATTCATTAGGCAGAAAATGACCCAATTGTATGACACTTGATCTGGAGAAGGACTGAATAGAATGAAGTTAATCCACATCACAAATCTGAAGGGGATCTTGGCCATCGTACTGTGACATCACAGCTACTTTGACAAGGCTCTCTCTCAGTGATGTTAGAATGTGAATGTAGGAGTACCTTGGAGATACTGTGTATTCAGTTCCAGACCACTGGAGCCCAGCTGAAAACCACAACCAACAAATTAAATACCAAGATAAAGTGAGTCAGATGCTTCTTTGGTCCCTGAGGACACACAAGTGCACTTTTGATCCCCAAATGACCAAAAGATCAGTAGTTTCAACTCTACCTACTGACTTTAGAAACTTTAGAAAGTCACCTACAGGTCACATGAGTCATATTGACTCTGTGGTGGTCAGTTTACTTGGTTTTGGATAAATCATTATCTCTATTAAAGGTCTCTATTAAATTATGAAAAAGTTGGAACATTATGAGAATGACCAAAAGGTGACATAGAGATATGAAATGAGTACATTGGATTGGAAAAAAGACACAGTATTTGCAAAGTACACAAACAAAAAAATCAAAGTACAGTAAAATGAGATAACGCCCGATCAGGTAACTTTCCTCCTCCTTATTCCACGTTCATCAACCACTTCTCTCTTAACTGAACAGTGGCAGTCACCTAATCTGGTGGCAGTTTGAGGATTAAGAGTGTAGGGGTGGAGTCTAGCCTGTCAATCTGGAGATAGCCAGTGAAACCTCTGTGTGGGCATGGCCTTCTCCTGAGAATTCTGGGAAATGTGGTAATTCCTTCTTAGAAACAGGAGACATTATCTCTCTCGGGTCACTTCTTGGGAGACACTTGACTGACAAGGCTGACAAGACATCCCTGAGGAGAAGCCACAGGAACATATCCTGATGTGGCTAGAAACCTGGGCCTAGAGAAGCTACATGGAGACTCCTGCTAGCGCTGAAATGCTGACGACACCACTGGATCCAAAGACCTTCTTTCCACTGACTTGTGATCATTCTACATTTGACATCATTGCATGTGTTTCGTGAGTCTAAAGAGGACTTATAGTTTGGTATTGGACATATGGGCCAATAGTGGACTGGGAGTGGACTGGGTTGCGATACCTTCTCAATGTTCCATTCCCCTTGTATATAAACTTCTCATATATATATATATACACATACATATATATATATATATATATATACACATACACACACATACACACATACAAACACACATGTATTTATGACTTTGTTCTCTAGTCTACACATGAACCTTCCAGGGGCCCTGGTGGTGTGGTGGGCTACAAGGTGGGCTGCTAACTGCAAGGCCAGCAGTTGCAAACTGTCAGCTGTTTGTCTCCTATAAAAAATTAGTTTCGACTGAGCCCTGGAGGCCTAGTGGTTGAGTGCGGGACTGCGGCTCACAGTTCATACCCAGCAGCAAAGCTGGGCTTCCTACTCCCACCAGGGCAGTGATGCCACACACACACACACACACACACACACACACACACACACACACACACAAGTTAGTTCCAGAAACTCTGTCCTACAGGGTCACTCTGAGTAGAAGTCAACTCACCAGCAAGATCATTATTTTGCTTTGGTTTTTAATTGAACTTTCCATGTAACTGAGAGCATAAAACATACTCTATTGGCAAGGCTGAGGACACTCAAGAATACATGGTGAGATCCCAGGAGATGTCAGATCTGGAGGACAGGTTTTCTTTACATCTCCCTGTTTTACACAGCCTCGAACTGACAATGTAACAAAATCCTTAAGATTTTTTGCAAGGTATTTATTTCTTTGAATATTGTATCAGGCTGTATGAACTACCACAAAGTAAGGTTACCTTTTAATTATGTAAGCTGAAGGAGAATGACAAAGTGTCAGGGAAAAATTGGATTTACACAAATGAATTCCAAAACTTTATTAAGAAAACTCTTTTGGCCCTTTAAGATAACTATAGAGCTGAGGCACCAAATAATCTTTGTAATGTCCATCGATGAAACCCTTTCCACTGTTATGCACAAACCAGCAGGGGACGTCCGTTCCAAATACTAGATCTGTTCTGTAGTCTTTCTGTAAGCCTCTACAAGGTAAAGGATACGTATGCATGGTCAGTGGGGGAGAGACCAAGGCCTGGTGTTCCATCACTATCTATTCCCCTCTCCATTTACTCGTCTTTAAAGAAAATCAGTTTTGGTGGCAAATAATTCATGTATCATACAATTCAATGCTTTAACTATATAAAAGAGTTTTGCATTCCATTCATTCTTGCTCCCATTCATTCTACCTCCCTAAGTTGTATGAAGAATCTGAATCTCGAGATAAGTGTTGGAAGGCCAGAGAATAATTATTTCACACTTAGATAATTTAATTAACCTTGCTGTGCAATGATGATTTCATATGGCTCTTCTAGCCATAGTCTTCCTATCTCCTGCCCTGCTGATTGAGTTTATGAAACTATAACATGGGGATTGGGGCTTTATGAACTATAATGTTCATATCATGTGGGCAATGGTCAGTTTTGCAATTCCACTGGTTTTAAAATGAGTATCTCAGAGGCAGGAAGGGAGCTCTCACTGCCATTAAGAAAGAAAATTCAGGAGTAAGCGGTGTCCTCTGGATTCTGAAAGTCTAAAAAGCTGCTGACTGCAAGCTTAGCAGTTCAAAAGCACCAGGAGTTTGGCATAAGAAAGATGAGATTTTCTATTCCAATAAAGAGTTAATGTCTCTGAAAATTACCAGTGCAATTCTACCAGGACCTGTAGGATTTCTCTGAGTTGCAATTGTCTCCATAGCAGTGAGTTTGAGACGCTTCCTCAATCCAAGAGCTGTGATCTCAGAGGACTGGTGGCACCAGAGGCAGCAGAACATGTCCCAGAGCACGAGACAGAGTGGCAAGCTTCCTGGCTCACAAAGCAAATAAGACCGTGTGTGGAGTGGAATGCTTCCAGGAGCTAGAGCCAAGCAACTTTGGCCTGGGGCTTCTAGTGGAATGGTGTTCCTGCTAGGCATTTCTCAGCCGTGCTAAAAGAACTTTGAAATAGTCAGAAATCTATATAATTGCACATAGCCCACAGGCCACTGCAGTCTCAGTATATATAGGAAGTGCTTCTATTAGCTGAAATTGTAACCCAACATTTGCCTTTTGACGTTAGTGTATAATAGATGCTCTCATATCAACTTCAAATAACTTTTTTATTTTTTGTTTCTTGTTTTTTTGCGGGGGCATCACTGCCCTCTGGTGGGAGTGGGAGGCCTAGCCTTGCTCCTGGAGAGCAGAAGCTGGATTTGAACTGCTAAGCCAGTGGGCTGCAGTCCTGTACTCAACCACTACGCCACGGGGCTTAGCCCCTCAAATAAATTTTTAAAGTGATTCAGACCACTGCTTTCCTTTCCTTTTTTTTTTTTTTTAATTATAGTCCTAGTCAAGTTTTTTGATTTATTTTGATTTATTTTTTTTGTGGGCATCACTGCCTGTGGTGGTCGTGGGTTGATTTATTTTTTAATCATTTTATTGGAGGCTAGTACAACTCATCACTATCCATCCATCCATCCATCCATCCATCCATCCATCCATGTGTCAAACACATTTGTACATTTGTTGCTGTCACCATTCTCAAAACATGTTTTTTACTTGAGCCCTTGATATCAGTTTCTCATTTTCCCCTCTTCCCCCATGAACTCTTGATAAATTATAAATTATTATTATTTTGTCATATCTTACACCGTCTTATGTCTCCACCCACTTTTCTGTTGTCTGTCCCCCAGGAAAGGGGTTCAGACCACTTCTGCTCTAAAGTATGTTCAGTAATGTTTATTGATTACTTGACTGCTCTCTAGTATGCTAATAGGTGAATAGTATGTTCACCAAGATATCCTTTGTTTACAAATCTATTGTTTTGGACTACTAATTGAAGTTTCATGATGCAATTACTACTATAATATAGTTTAATTACATATATGGAAGTCTGACATTTGTATCATTTGAGCTATCTTTCAGAAAGCAAAGTTCACTGCTTTGTAAAAACTAAGTAGGGAAACAATACTAAAAATAATATTAAATTACATGTGAAACAACTAGGAAATTTAGATTTAAAAGAGTTGTACACATGAAATACTTTTCAAATATCTATGGTCTCATTTCAAAGGAGCAGTATGATAGGGTTTAAGAAATAGCACTAAAAAATGCATTCAGTGGATGCATAGTCACCAAAAACCAGGTTCTGTCTTAGATAAATATTATATTCATTTTCAAGCACAAAGGTTCATAGCAATTTTAATAATTCCTTCTTTCTCGAGGATCAAATTTGTCACCATAATGCTTCTAATTTATTGTGGGATTAATATAAGACTTTCCCCCAACTCTGTCTCCCAAGTTTTACCAAATATTAGAAGCTATTTGCCAGCACTTGGTGGGAGGTTGGATGCTTAGAGATATCCTCCACTCATCCAGATGCTAGGACTCACTCCCTGATGTTAGGACAATGGGTCACTTCAAAGTTAGTCATGAATCTGGAGTCCACCCACCTTGTCGCATGTGGGATCCCAATACCTCCCCTTTCTATTGCATGTATGTCCCTAGTTCATCCCCCCCGTTGCTGTATTGCCTACAGCACAACCCATTCCTGTGACGTATGTCATTTACTGTTATAAGGTGGCTTGCATGTCCCCAAAAGATTTCTAAGCCTTGGTGGGAATAAAGAGTCTCTCTCTAGGTTGCCTCTCCTCCCCCAATTCTTCTTCCTCGCCTCCTTCACTTCCCTTTTCCCTCTCTCCATGTCCTCTCCTCTGCCCTCCACGTGGACCATCAGGCAGGGCTGAGGTGAGCATGCTACCATAAAATGTATCTGACTCCATTATTTCTATCGATCATGTTTTCTTTGACTTTACTATAATCTCTACTTATTATCACTGAACAATTGCACCTACTGGACCTAGGATGATATGTTAGGGGCTGGCTCCCCTGGCAATATATGTAGATGAGAACAACTTATTGATCTCGGCACTTTATGACACATTTCATATCTAGTCTTTATTCAAATTTAAAGTTGAGTTATCTACAGTGTCCTTCATAGATACAGGCATCTATCTATTCCTAATGCATTGTATAGTTTGAGGGGTCCTTTTACTTTGGGATGTGGGTCAAACCTAATAGGACTCCTTGAAGCTGCTTCTCTAGGCATTGAGGCTCACCTGGTGACAGTCAGCTTGTGTCCTTTCACTTCCATGCTTGCCTCTGGCTTCTTAGGGTTCTTGCCCGGCCTCTCATTGAAAATCTCTATCTTGGGCTCATGCATGAATTGGCCTAGGGAAACAAAGTCCAGACATTTAATCCACATTTAATCCATTTAATTCAAAGACAGGCTCATGATTCAAGCTATACTTTGAACTTGCAGAATTTTAGGGTAAACGCCATGTTGGATGCAGTTGCTAACAGTGAGTGAAAGGTGGGTCTGATAACCGAGCCCAGGCTCTGTGGAGAAAGACAGTCAGTTCCAGGGGGCACAGCCAGGGACCTTGTGCAGCAGTTCTTTTGGGTCCCTTGGGGTCACTCTGGAAGGAATCAACTAGACAGCAATGGGTCCAGGGTGGCCTTTATGGTTATTTTAGATATAAAAACAATCTGCCAAAATTGCAAATCAAAAGAAAGCACTGATGGGAGTGGGGTGAAGGGTAGCACCTAAAAGCCTAGCTTAAATCAAAGAAATGAGGCTTGATAGTGATGCCATGTTCTTAAGTGGGAATCAATTCTAGGAAATTAGGAAATGTTCTCCTCTATCCCATTGAAACCATTATTTAAGACAGAAAGCGTATCTATCCTAGTTACCTTTTCTTTCACTTAATATGGCAGCTGAGGGCGCATTTGGCTACTAACCACAGTGTTGGTGGTTCAAGTCCACCCAGAGGTGCCTCAGAAGAAAATCCTGGTGATTTACTTTCAGAAGAACAGAACAACTGCCAACCCTGTGGAGCATACATTGCTTCTGCAACACATAGGGTTACCATGAATCAGAATTGGCTTGGTTTTTAGACTTAACATCCTATATGTGATGCTTGAATTCTGCTTCAGCAAAAACCTTGTTTTTAATGGCAGATGGTCTGTCTGTTACAGGCCTGAGTCACCACCCCATTTTTACCTACCGTCATGGAAGAGTCATTAAAGTCAAGATTGTTACCCATACTTGCTGGCTGGTTCACTACTTTACCTATTAGTCCATGCACACTAGGTGAAAACTTGTTTGTAGGGGGAATGTAGATTCCCAAAAAGTCTACATTGATTGGATGTTTCTTCCAAACACGATGCAGCAAAACAGTAAAGGACATCTCTTTATCCAGGGTGATGGTCATGGATTTTCCTTTCTTCACTGAGACAAGCACCCTAGTGTCAAAGACAAAATGGAATTGACTACTACAGAACAGACTTTTTTTCTTAAAGACTATTTTATTGGGGGCTCTTACAGCTCTTATGACAATCCATACATCTGTTGTATCAATCACACTTGTGCATATGTTGCCATCGTCATTTTCTTTCTTTTAAAAAAATTCATTTTATTGGGGGCTCATACAACTTTTATCACAATCCATCCATCCATTGTGTCAAGCACATTTATACATTTGTTACCATCATCATTCTCAAAACATTTTCTTTCTCTAGGAGCCCTTGGTATCAGCTCCTCATTTTCCTCCCTCACCGCCCCCCAATCTCCCACCCTCATGAACCCTTAATAATTTATAAATTATTCTTATTTTGTTCTGTCTTACACTGCCCAATGTCTCCCTTCACACACTTTTCTGTTGTCCATCCCCCAGGGAGGGGAATATATGTAGATCATTGTGATCAGTTCCCCCTTTCTCTCCCACCTTCTCCTTATCCTTCTGGAATCTCTACTCTCATTACTGGACCTGAGTGGTTTATCTGTCCTGGATCCTCTGCATTCCCACTTTTGATCTGTACCAGTGTACTTGCTCTGGTCTAGGCAGATTTGTATGGCAGAATTGGGATCATGATAGCGGGTGAGAGGAAGCATTTGAGAACTAGAGGAAAGTTAAATATTTCATTGTTACTACACTGTACCTTAACAGGCTCATCTCCTCCCTGTAATCCCTCTGTAAGAGGTTGTTGCTTCCCCTATTGATGGGCTTTGGGTCCCCAAACTGTATTCCCCCTTATTTACAACGATATAATTTTTAGTTCTTTGATGGCTGATACCGGATCCCTTCGACACCTCATGGTCACATAGGCTGGTGTGCTTCTTCCATGTGGACTTTGTTGCTTCTGAGCTAGATGACCACTTGTTTACTCAAGTCTTTGGGACCCCAGACACTATATCTTTTGATAGCCGGGAGCCATCAGCTTTCTTCACCACATTTGCTTATGCACACGTTTGTTGTCAGCGATCATATCAGGAAAGTGAGCACGCAATCTATGTATCTATCTTAACGCACAGCTGAATATGGAGGCTCAATGGTGAACAAAACACACGGTCCCTGCTGGTCCCACATGGTGAACAAGATACAAGGAGCGGGGTGAGAAACATTCATATGAACCTGGGATTCATATTTAAAGTAACAGTTTTAAGTTCTGTGCTTATGTTGCTGTAATCTGACTTTATTTATGTAATAATGTATCAAAAAACAAGTCCGAATTTCAACATGATAATACTTGCCCGTGATTATTGAAGCGTGCTGTGTCAGCCCAGGACAAGATGGTCACATGATGACCATGATTGAAGGTAATGTTCTCAGTGCTGACTTCTATTTTTATGTCTTCTCTTTGGAAATAAAAGCCTAGCTTTCCAAAATAGGTGCTTAGTTTATTGTTCTTGGGCTTCTTGGCACCAGTGAGCTGACCATTGACCAGAATACCTGCAGGGCATGAAAAAAACGTCTTTTTTTTCTCTTTTTTGTTATATTGTGTCCATGTGCACCATAATTTAAATTTATAAAACATGATAATAGGGATAATATTGTAATTAACAGCTCAAAATACTTAGGAGTATATTTATAATTAGTCTATAATTGATTATTGGAGTTTGAAATATACAGCACTTCGGTTAAGGAAAGAAGGAGGAGAGGGGACAATAAGAATCACAGTTATTAGTTTTTCAAATACAAGTACATTTTCTTTTTCTTTTACCTGCTTCTGAATCAGAAACCAGGTTGAGGATTTTTCCAGGTTCGGAGTCAATATTGAAACAGATATTCTTTTGGCTTTGGGGAAGGTAAATAATGAAGTGTGGGTCATTTTCAACTGGAAAACACAGGGGGAAAAAGCAGTCAAAGTAAAAAAGGTTTAAAACAGTGTTTTACCCCTGGGATTTTCTAATTAAATAAAGGCAGATATTTATTGTACTTCTCTCACATGCTAGGTCCTCTTCGAGGTACTGGGAAACCATAACCCTTTCTTCTAGAAACTTTCATCAGAGGTTTATGTTATTCAGTAAATATAATGAACATGTAATGTGTCACTATCACATAGGCCAATAGTTCTCAATCTACCTCATGCTGCGGCCCTTTCATACAGCTCCTCATGTTGGGGAAACCCCTCCAACCACAAGATTATTTTCATTGCTACTTTATCACTGTAATTTTGCTACTGTTATGAATTGGGCAACTCCAGTGAAAGGGTTGTTTGACTGCCAAAGGGGTCGTGACCCACAGGTTGAGAACCACTGACATAGGCAGTCAGGAGATCAAATGATGCACTGCGCTAAGTAAAATTGCTGCACAAGACCTCCTTAGTGTTGAAAAGCAAGGATGCTACTTTGAGGATTAACCCAAACATGGCACGGGAACCAAGCCGTGGTGTATGCAATTGCTGCATATACATGTGAAAGTTGGATATGGAATAAGGACAATCAATGAGCAAATACATCTGTCTTGGAAGAAGTACAGCCAGAACACTCCTTAGAAGCAAAAATGGCAAGACTTCATCTCATGTGCTTTGAACATGCTGTCAGGAGAGACCAGTCCACGGAGAAGGACATCATGCTTGGTAAAGTGGAGGGTCAGCAAAAGAAAGAAACCCTCAACCAGATGAAAAGACACCGTGGCTGCAACAATAGGTTCAAACATGGCAATGGAGCAGCTGGCACAGGACTAGGTGATCTTTCGATCTGTTGGGCACTAGGTCGCGGACATGGAGCCAACCTGACAACACCTACCAGCATCATGTGCCGGCACTTTACAGGACGGTTAGCATTTCACTCACCCGGCTAACTCAGTGTCATGATATCATTTTTCAATAGGAAGGAAACGAAATGCAAACACATTTGATAACTTGTTCAAGTTCATTCGGGTGGTGTAAATCTCAAAGGGGGTGTCCTTTCCACTGATGCCTCATTGACCATCTTCCCCCATGACAGAAAGTGCTATTCTATTCCAGAAATTTCTCTTGCATTCAGAATTGAAGGAGTCATCTTCAATGACAGGCAATGAAAAGGAAGGGTCCCCAATTCTATTTTACAAATCTGATTATACCAGAACATGTATACTGGTACAGAAAAGATCTCACAACACAGGGAATCCAGAACAGATAAATGCCTCAGGACCAATAAGGGGAGCAGCGATACTAGGAAGGTAAGGGTAGGTGGGTGGTTGAGTAAGGGCGAACTGATCACAATGATTGAAGTAAGGCTCCCAGTCCCAGGAGGACGGACAGTAGAAAAGTGGGTGGATAATACAGCAGTCGGTGTAAGACATAAAAAAGAATAATCTATAAATTTTTATAAATTATCAACAGGACTTGGGTGACTAGAGAGTAGGGGTGGGCAAGGAGGAGCTGATGCCAGGGGCTCAAGTAGGAAGATGTTCTGAAAACGATGATGCACATATGTACAGATGTGTTTGACAAAATGGATATATATATGGATGGTGGTAAGAGCTGTAAGAGCCCCCAATAAAATAAAATAAAATAAAATTTAAAAAGAAAACAAAGGGTCCTTTACCTCTATTCACATGAGGCGGAGGTGTTGCCTCAAGGACCTGAGCTCCCATTGCATTCAGTGGGACCTTGGGCGTTGGGGAAGGCTGGGCCCAAGACGGGATTGAAGTTGGAGGAACTTTGCTCCCGTAATAGAGAGCACCTGTGTAGACAAAGCAGCGCCCGTTAGTTTCCAGGTCTCCATTTCTCTGATAAAAGCTCATATTTGCAAGAATCTGTTTTCTGCAGTTCCCAATGGTTCTGAGCCAAGATGTTCTTCTATTTTGATGCCAGATTTCTGTCTCTCCAGGCTCCCTCCAGCATCGTGCTGTGTGAGAGTCTGGAACCTGAGCTAGGGTCCACCATAGGATAACTCGACAGGGGCTGGGTTAAGAGTCTCTTCCTTCTTGCACCAGCCAGGAGATACTGATCAGTCTGCCCTAGGAGAAGTCTTGGGTTATTATAGGCATCTTCTGATTTACACGATGCAACCGTTTGGACGTTTAGTTTCCAGATGAAGCTCCCCAAGAATGAGAGGTTCATTCTGCTGTCAGAGATCTTGTGTGTTTCCCTGATTTTGACAAACAAATGCCAGTTCTCCAGGATTTGATTATCCCTTGATAAATTCCCTGTAGAACTTCCACAAAGGCATCTGAAGCCGGAGCTTCTTGACCTCTAGCTAGGGGGAGTAAATCTCAAAGGGGGTGTCCTTTCCACTGATGCTTCATTGACCACCTCCCCCATGTCTGTAAACTTGGGGCCTCAATTTAAGGAAACAAGGAATGCAGACAATCTGCGGTGCAGAATATGCTGGTGATTCCCTCTCTTTTTTTAGGTAGGGTGCATCACTGA
The DNA here is from genome assembly GCA_004026705.1 of Nesogale talazaci. NCBI lineage: Eukaryota > Metazoa > Chordata > Mammalia > Afrosoricida > Tenrecidae > Nesogale > Nesogale talazaci. The sequence continues at coordinate 1,589 of PVJH01033567.1, read as the reverse complement.
CCCCTGGTGGGAGTAGGAGGCCCAATCTTGCTCCTGAAAGCTGCTGCTGGATTTGAACCACCAACCCTGTGGGCTGCAGTCCCCACACACAACCACTACACCACCAGGGCTCAACCCGGTGGTGGTTCTCAAGAACACTCTTCATTCGGTCCTGTGACTGAGAAAGAGGGGAGACACGAGTCTAACAAACCAGTGGGGTTATAACCTGGTCTCTGTGGACCTGGAGGGGGTTCCACTGGACCCAGAGAACATGGATAGTTTTAAAGCAATGACTAGAATCTCGACACTTGCATGGACTGTTTTCTAAGATAACTCTTCCACACTCACCCTTCCCTTATTCAAAAGAAGGATAGGACCTTCCTCTTCCTCTACTGTTAAGCCCAACAAAAGCATCGAATTGAAAATTGAATGTAGTGACAAAGCATTGAATGACTCCAATTCAAAATTTAATGTAGTGACAAGTCATTTTGCAAGTCAGATAATTTCCAGTTCTCGGCTTTTGATAAACTTGGAGCAGGATGCCAGATCTGCCGTTGCAAACCACTAGCCCTCCGCAGGAGAAAGACAGTGTTTTCAGTCCTCCTAAAGAGTTCAAGTCCTGGAAACTCACAGGTGGAACTCACAGGTTCCACCCCATTCTATAGGGTCACCGTCAGTCTCAAATGACTGAATGCCCATGAGCTTGGCTTCAGTTTTGTCAGCAGAAAGATAATGACTAGTCATCTTTGACTGGTGAATCTGCGTGTAAGTTTTGGCATCTAACTTCAGAAAAGTTCAAATAAATAGCATTGCTGCAAGCAAAGCTCTTCTTGCTTCTCTCTACTCACCAATGTCCACAAAGTCTATTAAGACTGGCACCGGTGGGCTAAGTCCGGTGGTGTAAGTGGTTGAGTGCGGGACTGCGGCCCACGGGCTTGGCGGTTTAAATCCAGCAGCGGCTCTCAGGAGCAGCACTGGGTAGCTCCCACGACTACCAGAGGGCAGTGATGCGCCCCCCCCAAAAAAAGAATAAGACTGGCACCAGTGAAAAATGCTCATCCATGGATATGTAGCAAAACAGCCACATTTGTCTCATTGAGAGATGAATTCTAGGAGAACTTTACTTTGTATGCATATAAAAGTTAAATACATTTATATTATTTTTTTTATCAAATATCGACTAGATACAATTTTAATGACAATCACCCCAAAGAAGAAAATTTGAACACTCAGAACCTTATGCTCACTTGACGTTCACAACATTTGCACTTTCATTTGTGAATCTCTTTTTCTTGCAAAGGAGCCGAGTGATCAGTGGAAGACTTTCCAACATAAAGATCTCTTCCATTAACGATTTGGGGTGGGAGAGGGGGCCAAACCCAACCCACGGCCAGAGAGGGGATTCTTTTTTTTTTTTTTTTTTTAAATTCATTTTATTGGGGACTCATCATATTGTATACATACATACATACATACATATGTTGTGTCAGTAGTTACATCTTTTCTGGGATGGGGTGGGGTTCTTTTTTTTTTTTTTTGATTTGTGAGAAGTAAGCCAATTTTATAGGGCAAGCAAGTTTAGGCAATTAGCATATCGTGATCTTCAAAAT